>JARYHS010013630.1:78157429-78186079 GCA_031002005.1 Vandiemenella viatica
AATACTTCAAACCTTACGTGTCATATTTAGGTTACCAACTGTATATCATGACACGCGAAAGTGGAAATACCATGCGCAGAGCTTATTATGTAGAGAAAGAATTAAATTCAGTTACTGCGAAAGATATCTGTCAATTTTTACGAGTAACTTTTCTAATTCGTAAGTAGAAAATTATGACCAACTGGCGTTAGCAATTTCTGTTTTTCATGACTGCAATGTTCTTTCTGCTAATCTGCAACAGAATGAATGTCGCTAACGAATGTAGTCCTCAGTCATTTTGGTGTCACTGATTCCAAGTTCTGTACTCTCTTCTTGAAGAAAATGTCCCGGATTGCTCAATGCGTCTTACGAGTAGGAAGATTGCTCGTCTCGTCATAACTTTGCATAACCACTTCGAAACACTTAAAATAACTGTCACGATTTCACATCATACAATTAGTTTTGTTACTAATAAGTGCTTGTAGTGTTGTGCTCTATGGCAAGTTCGTCACACATACAGGAGTCATATCGGGCCGGGTACAAAGGTGGGAGGCCATTTTCTTTCCTCTGTGTGTAGTAGACGTTGCCCGCAGCTCCGTTCCAGTTGACTGTTAATATACAGATCTTTCTCTTAAACCAACATCATCAAGAGCAACATGATCCATGGCCCTGCGGCTCACTGAACGCAAATCCTTCTTACATGTATGATCACAACAAACTTCATCCCTCCGAATAACATGCCGCTCGAACACTGAAATCACGAAAGAAGTAATTTAACTTTAAATGGATACAAATTTGTGGACACTTTAAGTTGCTTAGCCTTTTAACGTTACATCAAAATAAAACATGTCTTATTCTACTTATGGGACCACATAAGTTTTACATTAAACAAAATCCCATTAAAATCCTACCAATAGGTTCTGCGTGAATCAAGTTCAGCGAATAATTGTAAAATTTGCGAATTAACTACTTCAATCACGGCATAAACTTTCTACCCACTGTTACGACCGTTTTTCTGAAAATTCAAGTTACCTTTTTCCTATTTAGTTTTTAATAAATGTTAGGAATACTGCTGCAATATCAACAAAGAAACAGATCTCGTCCGAAGTGTTAGCTTTGGTAAAGATGAAGCGAGGATTTGATTATCATCAATGTGAATCTAAAACGTCTTGTACTTAATTTTACCGAAATCTTTTGTGGTTCCCTGAAATTTGCTTCTGTCGTCGTTAGTGTCGATAGTTGTTTGGTGCATGTTGCTGTCGCATGTCCCCTGACTTCCGCCGACAAACATTTGCCGCAGATCGCCTGCCAGGCGGCCTGTCTGTTTGCGCCTGTCGCAGCCGCCTGCGCAAACAGTGGTTCGGCAGGAGGATTACAGGACGTCACCGCCAAAGAGAACGTTGCCGTAGGGAGAAACAAACTGCTTCAGCTGATCCGCATGCAATACTACATATTTTATCTAGCCGCTGTTCTCTGTATGACAGCAATTTTGGAACCCTCACTAAGCCTATTCGTCGACAAAAAATATTCCAACTCATCAATTATATTAAATTTATGACATTAAAAAAAGTACTGGAAATGTCAGAAGAGCAGTTCCTATTCAGAACTATAAAATTCATTTTCATATTATTTGTTTCTGTCGTTTCCTTGTTGTGATATAAGCTTATTATGTAACAAACTAATATCCCCATATTAAACATTTCTTTTTCAATAAAAGAAACCTATTTGATGGTAACTTTGTTCTTAAATGGAAAATTTCGTTGAATACTGTAGTACAAGGCAGAGCAAGTGGCGGCGATTATTGTGGCATATTTTTAATTGTTAATTTCTAATTCCAGGAACGATTATTTCCTCGCTTTCCCTACACCACGAAATTTAAAAATATGAACTGTAGAAATAGGCCTGATATTCCACATTTCAGCAGCAGGTATAACGTCGGCAATACTTCAGATCCATACTTGAGTTTCTTGATTAATAATAACAGTTCTTCCTTTTATATTTACGGATGTGGATGTCGAAGGTGTAGCATGCTCTCGATGCGTTCTCGCTTTATATGGAAACTTTATTTCTTCTGCGAATGCTATCACAAATTTCTGATCATTGTCGTTTCCTTTATTATGAGACTTACTGATAAATAGATTGTTCCAAACCCGGATTCACTTTTACCTCATTCATACCTGGTTACTCAATGGTTTTAATTCGTCAGTACTTTTCTTTCCGCCAAGGAGGCAGTTCTACATCTACATCGATACTCTGCAATTCACAATTACTGTGGGTGGCAGAGGGTGCTAAGCACCAATCCTAATTTAGTGCATTCCAATCCCGAACAGAACGAGGAAAGAAATAATACATAAATTTATCAGTACGGCATCTTATTTCTCGAATCTTATCCCTCCTGTCATTGCGACTTAAATAGGTTGGCGGAAAAAGTATTTCGTTGCACTCGTAAATTAAAGATTTTCGCATATTCTCCAACAAATTCAAACGAAAACGACGTCGTCTGTCCGCCAAACAATCCCAGCCCAACCCACGTATCAGCTCTGTGACACATAAGGACTGTAACTAGCGGTCACGAATCGAGCGGCTCTCCTCTGTACTTTCTCTAAGGTATCAATCAATCCCTTGCGATACGGATCCCAAATTGTACAACAGTATTCCAAATGCGGACGAACTAGTGTTTTGTACGCTATTTCCTTTGTATGAGCATTACAACCTCCCCAAATACGACCTATAAAACGTAGTTTAAAATTAGCTTTGCCTACGACGGAAGTCATGTTGCTTTGTACCGTTACGCCTAGATACTTCAGGGAGTCTACCGTATCAACAACTGAATTGTTAACTTTGTACTCGTGAGAAAACGGGGTCTTTTTATTACTTATTTGCATTGCCTTGCACTTTTTGCAGTTAAGTGTAAGCTGCCATTTACGGCACCATTCCGAAATAACATCCAAATCGCGCTGAATTCTATCATCTACGATATTATTCCTTTTTTTAATGGTGCTTTATTCAAATTATACCTAAAGTGGGCAATCCCCTTTTAGTATATGGATGTTTGTGAAATGTAACTCTTAAGTTTGATGTTAATATACTGCACAGCAAATAACTTCAGCTTCCCTTCTGAATTTCAGTTATTAAAAACTTTTTAAAGGAATGGTTTATGATAGCTTCAGATTATTGCAACAAAAACTAACGTTATTACGGTGTTTAAGAATTACTGAACCGTAAATGTTGCATGAAGAAATGAAGTTCTTCTTGGCCTCTTCGCCCAAATCAAAATGTCTCTTATTTCAATGATATTTTGATTGTTAATCATTTCATTCAAGGGAATTCTTTAACATTACTCTAAACAGTCCTCTTTCACATACCGGTAACTTGCAGTTCTTTAGGTGTCTGCATTCCATTTCTCTCCTAAGAAAGTCACAAATAAAAAATAACTGTTTTAAGGGGAATTTACCTGAGAATGAGGAAGAATATTTCAGACACACTCCTCTTGTACTAGAAAGAATTTATTCAATTTTTCTATCACACAAATTGTTTATATTTTCTGATATAGTGAGTCTAAATTCATTTTTCTTTTAATTTTTTGACTTTAAATTTTCTGCTTAAATTGGTCAACAGCAAGTAGAAACAAGTTTTCTACACTTCAACAGAAAAATCCAAAGCTGTGTGCGCAAGTTTCTATTAGAATCAGATGCATATTTATTCCCTTATTTGGGTGTAGGTATTAAAACTATAAATTACATACCGTTATGCTCTTTCGCATGCCAATGTCTTGGATTATATAAATCTGATTTTTTTTCTTTTTCTCCTCCGCTTGTATGGCAATCTTTTAAGTTCCACAGCATTCAACTGCTTCACACTACTGGATCAGATATTTTTGACGGAATTATTTATTTAGCCCTTTCTGAGGTGCAACTGTGGTCTTAGAGACCTTGATAAAAATCCAATCTTTATATTTAATTTCCTTGGTTTGCATTTTGTAAATTCTTGTTTTATTTATTCCATGTGTAAGGTTGCACATAGAATTTTCTAATATTGTTAATGGCACTTTGTATACATGCCACGGCCATGGTTTTGTTATCTCCAAATATTGTAACTTTTTTTTTAAAAAAATAACTGTCGTTGGCTGTTTATTTTTTCGAATAATTTTTGTTCTTTGGTTTCTAATCTCTTCTCCTATGAACGGAATATTTGTGGTAGCTCGGAGATCAAGAGGTGCGATCAGAATTTGTAAAATTTGTTAAATAATAGTGCGAATGCAACATGAAATAGATAAACTAAGGTGAAAAATTATCGCACACACTAAAATCGGCTAATTCTGTGGTGTGAAGTAGGAACTGAATGAACGGTTTCTCGTAAATCTAAAGGGCCACTATTTCTTTATCTAGTAGACCTATTACAATCGGTTTCAATTTAATTGCGCTGCAGTGCACTCTCCTGTAGCAATTTTCTTACACACCCATTTTCCCCATTTCCTGTACCCACCTACTTTAACCCTCTATAAGTTTTAAAATATTTCAACGTTTGTGATAAATTATCTCTTGGTAACCTGACTCCCTTACCTACGATAGAAAATGTTTCCACACCATTGTGCTTGAAATCAACTGCCAGCTTGTGGTCATGGTTATCATTACTCTTCCATGCGTTACTCCTAATTCTTACACCAATATCTTTCCACGCCTCGTCACCAATATACGCCTTGTACACTCCCATGACTCTCTTCACCCACCTTCTATCTTCCAATGAATCCCATTTCAGATCTTTTATCATATCGATTACTGATTGTGTTCTGCGATAATTTCCAGAGACAAATCTAGCAGCCATTCAACTTCTGTATTTTATACCAAAAATTTGCACACAGAGTTCTAAAACTATCGCATAATTGATATTACACGACAAATGGCGATTCACTGTAATATAACAGGCGATATTATACATAACTTCTACTGTGTCGATTGCGGATAAATTGAAAGTAGTAATTAGAGATTAAACGACTGAAGTAATATGAATTTGTTTCATACTGTAAGCGTAAGTGGAAAAGAAATTCACCGATGACCACCACGTTTTTATACATGTAATATAGCTATCTTTCCTTAGACCACTGCAGTTAACTCGAAAAGCCCAAACTGGCTCCATATCAGTGTGAAAGTTTGTTTTCACTGATGGGCTGCCGCTTCTTCAGCTGACTGTAAACAGATCAGTCAGCTGTTCGGCGTTGTTACTACTCAGCGTTCGCTGCTCCCTGGTTCGTCTCCGTCGTGGGAGACTTCTCCACCAGCTTCCACATCCACAAATATCTCGTCATCCCGCAGCTAAATCGGTATCTCCTGCCTCAACGTGTTTCCCTCAGCTGAAGCCTGTTCACTTTAGCCTGAATTTTAAATACGGTAGAAGTAAAAATAAAACCTACTTTGTACGAATTTTGACATATGGATTGGAAACAGGGGTGGTTCAAAAGAGAATACAGGCTATTGAAATGAAATTTCAGAGGAGTAATGAGAAGGGATATAATGCGAAAAGACTTAAAGCGCAGTGAACAAAGATAAAAACACACAAGTGTAAAAAGGAAATTATGATAGGAAAAAGAAATCTAACATTAAACATCGAAACATTTTTTATTTTATTAAAGCCATTGTTATTTGAGAAACACATATGACTTAAAGAGAAATAATCATTGTAATTCCAAGCTAACTATTTAACTTAAACGAATAATGAATAATTTTTTTTTTTTTTTTTTTTTTTTTTTTTTTTTTTTTTTTTTTTTTCGCTGCCTCTACGGCTGTTGTTGAAGTACCACTACCTTTGGTAGTATGACTTCTGGGTGTCAGTTGGGTGTTGTTTTGGGGACACATTTTTATTTCACTTTTGGGGGAAAATGGCTGTGGACGCCGTAGGCGTCCTTATATTAAAACCCCCTACTGGGTTCGTGTTGTCAGTTGGGGATCATCACAGTAATAAGCTGCGTTAGCAACTGTACGATTTTCCCCAACTGATTTTCACGTTTTGGTTCATGGATGCAGCATTGATGCACGCGCTGGTCACTTATGTCGGTCGGTGGATGGTTTTTGCCGCGGCTTGACGCCCTTTTCTGTGGGACGCCCGGTCCTTCGACTGTTCGGGCATGGCTGGGTTGATGATGACGTCTTCCGATGGCGGCTTGGAGCCTTCTCTTCACAGGACATCCCCCGTAGCTGGCGGCGTGGTCAGAACCGCAGTTAGCACATCTCGGCGTTGCTTCTCTCGGACGTGAGCATACCAGGTTGCTGTGGTTCCCGCCGCAGCGGACGCAACACACTTGCTTGTTGCAGTCCGAGGCCTTGTGCCCGAATCCTTGGCAGCGGAAGCATTGTTGTATTGCTGCCATCGGTTCCCTCCTCTTTGGTTGATTTTTGAAGTTCCGTCGGCTCCTGTTCGTGTCTTGTTTGCTGGCCAGGTCGATGTGCTTGGCTTTTGTGGGCACGCTCCTGCCTGGTGCTGGGCGTGTGGTGGAATTTCTGTCCTGAGGTGTTTCGATGGAGTCTTCTGGAGATGATTCTGAGTGTATGGTTATTGCTGCGTGCTTAGTATTCGCTTGGGAGTCCATGCTGTATTTTATATTCCTAGATTCTAGGAATTTCTTGACGTCTTCGAGATCTTCTTGGCTCATACAGGTGACAAGCAGCTGAGTTGGAGATGAACATGCATGCGCCATTATTGTCTCTTCCTGATGGGATTCTCTTGATGCGGGACGTTTCTGATCGTCGTGACTGCTGTCCTGTAGCTTGGTTGAGTTTGGTTGTTTCTCGATGTTCTCACGGTTAGATGAAGCCATCGTGTCGTGCTCCATCGCTGGTTCTACGTTGTTGCTTGAGTTTCGGTGACGGATGTATAGCGTTCGATGAAGATCGTCGAAATACTCATCCTCCTTGAAGTTCTTGGAAAATACGAGAGGTAGTTGAACATATCGGGACCAATCTTCCTTTTCCGAGATGATGGGCTTGGCGTTAGGTGCATTAGCTGGATCCGAGAGTGTTTGCATCAGTTTCCTGAAGTTCTTGCTAGGGATTTCCCATACAAAAAGCTTCTTCCCTGTTTTTACTCGGAGTTGTACATGGAGCGGGATATCCTCGGCGTAGTAAAACTTCTCCCACTTTTCCGGTGTGAGCAGTCTGAAATTGTACTTGTTGCCTCCGCCCTCACAGTAGAAATAAATTACATTCTCGATGTTTTTGAAGTGGTTGACATCGACTATTGCGGATGTCGGTGTTGACCATGACATCCACGATGAGTCTTCCGCTTGAGACATTTCCGACCAGGATTCGTCTTGGTGAATCGAAGAGGGAGTGTCGTACGCGGCGGGCCTTAGGCCGGCGTTATCTTCCGACTGCTGGCGCGGAGTACTTGCTACCGGAAGCATAGGCTCATTGACCCAGCCTGACCGTGGAGCATCATGGCGGCTCCGTGTGCCAGGTGGTTGCGTGGTGCAGCCCTCCCCCAGTGGGAGGCCACTCGAGGCCGTCCGCTCCCCGCGGTTGCTCGATGGTGTGTGGGCGCCGAAGCTGCGTGCTGCTGAAAGCACAGGCTGCTCAGGTGGTGCGCCCTTGCGGCGCGCCGCAACACCAGGCTTAGGCTCCCCTCCGTTCGGAGAACCAGCCTTACCCGCGGACTGATGCGAAGCGCTGGCTGCAGGCCGTAGCTGTCGAGGCGTCGGTGAGGCATCCCGGTGGTGCGCAGGCGAGACTGGTAGTCGCTTCTTCCCCATGTTCTCGAAGTCGCCAGGCTATGAGGTCACTGGAAGGCCCCAATAATGAATAATGTCTTTTCATAAAATTTATAAATAAATTATACAAAAATTAGTTGCGAGAGAAACAAAGCCTTTGTGGAGCTGTTCACAGAACGACCAATACAACATTACAGATTTAAGCATTCTATCTCTATTGTCTCTTTTGATGTTCATGCATTACTTAAAAACTAAAGGACAGATATGAATTAAATTAAGCTGTACAGTGAGCTTATATCACTGGTTAGGATATAGGTAACTTTTTATCCAGGTTAATAATAAACGTACCGAAGATACAGAAGATGGAGTGGTAGGAACACACGATTTTCTAAAAGTGTTTAAAACATTTGCGAAGAACCTAAATTTAGAAGGACACGAGAAGATCAAGGAAAGAGGAAAAAGGTAAAAAAAAAAAAAAAAAAAAAAAAAAAAAAAAAAAAAAGGTAGGTAAAAAAAAAACGGAACTACTACTCCACGCAGATTGTTTCTGTGAAAGTTTATCTGCTAATTGACAACACCTTAAATTCCTCATGGGCGAAGTCGCGGGAACAGCAAGTAGTATATAATAAAATTACATAAAAGTTGTTTCCGTAGTTTAAATTTAATCGAAAAAAACTCAGCTCATGATAGAGATTACAAAACCGTAAAATTTAGAGTTTTTCTTTTTTTTTTTGTCTGTCGGTTTGTATGTAGGTTCTATATCGCACAGAAGGTAACTGACGAATTTAACTAAACTGCATCTAGCGATAGCTTAAGTTGTCTGTCAGGATACGGGGTACTTTTACCGAGCATGGTGGTGTAACAGTTAGCGTTCTGGCCTCCCCACATTTTTGTCTATCCGTGCGCTCTTTTCGTACAAATTAATGAACAAGTTTCAACGAAATTTATCATAGTGATTGCCTGTTTCATCTGTTTGAATACAGGATACTTTTTATCCCAATTATTATTATATTTCGTCCTTCATACAGACGATAAAACTCGAAAAGTTTTGTTTTTTGTTTATCAGTTTAATATTATTACTATTATTATTATTACTAGCTGGTGCCCACGAATTTGTTGATGTTTGTCTAGAAGATTTTTATTCTTTTGCACGGAAGCTTAAATATTTCCAGGATAAAAAGCAGACTGTGTTACCTCCTGCCAAATTAGTAAACGGCCAGTGAAAGTTCCGTCAAAATCGGTTAACACACTAACTACACATAAATTGTTTATATTTATTAATCGCTGAAAAATCTGAAAAAGGTGTATTCTAGAACATTATTGAAGAAAATCTTAGTACTCAAGAACATTCCAGTACATTTCAGCCACTATATCTCTCACGCAGCTACCGACATGTAACCACCATAACGTACGATGGGAGGCTTGAGGCTTACTGCACACTAACACCAGTGGTCACAGTCGAGTCTCAGCTCTCGTAGTGTAAACTTCCTTGAACTCGCGGATCAGCGTTGTGTGCGGTTAAGTGCTTCGCGGACTCCGGGCAGTGTTTTCCCGGAACTACGGACTAGTTCACCGTGGGTATTTTCCCACCCTCGTGGTGAAATAGTGCAATAGTTTACCAAGTACACACATCTGTTAATTCAACATAGCCTGCCGCCGTCATGTACGGTGGGGACTATGTCGAAGGCGGCCAGCTCCAGTTCCAGCCGCCGACACTCTGCCAGGCAAATGGTGAGACAATCATAGGCCCAGCAGACGAAGACAACACTAGTAGCAGCCATATGCAGTTTCAATCGCAAAGCAATAGCGGTGATACGAGTGCAACTATGCACGTGGTCAGCTCAGTTCTCAATACTGTAAACACTCCACCAGCAATCTTCAATCCTACTTTAATCCAACGTGACCAGCAATCGAGAAGAGAAGATGAAGTGGTAGCACATATATCGCAGAAACGCCCCTTCGCCTCCGCAAAAGACATCGGCACCGGCACCAGCAGCGGAAGCAGCAAGGTTCTCCGATCCTCACGGCATCATCCGCCACCAGCTGACATGAATATGGACGCATCGCAGCCGGAACATGCACAGCGACAACAGCCAGCAACGGCCACCGAAAACAACATCCTGCAGGTAAATGGGGCAGCGCCAGCACATTATGAAAGTTATGATCTAGGTCCCTACCACGTGTATATAGAAAGTCAGGACAAAAACATTGGACGCATCCACCCAATGGCTATCGGCCGCATCATGTACTCCTTCAGTCAGGATATAGGTAACAATATAATCCAGATAGCCCCTGCTGGGCGAAATCGTGTCAAGATTGAAATGAGGTCGGCAGCATCGGCCAACAGCCTGATCACGAGTTCTGTTTGGGAGCGAAATGGCCTAAGGGCCTACATTCCGTTCTCTCTCATTACACAGCAAGGGATTATTAAAAACGTCATGACCGAAATATCAGAGGAAGAAATAAAGGAGGTTGTGAGGTGTGAATATCAAGTTGTGAAGGTCAAAAGGTTTATTAGAAAATCGAAAGAAAATGAGCAAACGAAGGAAATCCCGCTTCCGGTATGTCTCCTAACTTTCAAAGCTCAGAGGCGCCCCAACTATGTCTAAATACATGGAGTGAGATGTCCTGTAGAACCCTATATTAAGCCGGTAATGCAGTGCTTTAACTGTCTCTGCTTTTGGCACCCCAGCAATCAGTGCAGAAGCAGCAAACGATCCCCCTTTTGCACAAATCGACATGATGGAACAGAATGTCTGAACCAAAGTACCCCAGTATGTGTCCACTGCAGCGGCGGTCACCCATCCTTCAACAGACAATGCCCCGAATACGTCAAACAAAAGAAGATCAAACAGGTGATGGCCCAGGAAAATCTAAGTTATAAGCAAGCCCTAGAGAAAATCTCCATTCCATCGTACGCCAGTATGGCGGCGAGCCTAGGAAAAGCGAACATGCAATCTCCTATCATGGCCACCCACGAAGGAATCTATGACCAAAGTGGTTGGAACATAGCACAGCATAATCCTACAACCGCCCCCCCCCAAACGTCCAGTTTTATCCTCCCCAACAGGCGCAGATACCACAGGCCACTCCTACGCTGGTAAACACCCCCACTGACCTGGAGAACTCCCTACCATCCTTTCCAGCCAGGAACCAAGTTCACCCTCCTAGCTCTGAAAGTCAGAGAAAAGCGGGCAGAACCACAAGCAGTGAGTGCGGTAGACAGGTCATACAAAAACTATTGGATTCCATACAATAGGCACATCGAACCGATCGTCCGCAACCCATACCCTCCCCATCCGGAAAATAACCATTCTGACTTACCATCTACCGAATCCTCGGTCAACAAAATGTTTGAAATAATAATGTGTGTGATAAATCAACTGTTAGGAAACCAGTTGCAAGATCCTTCCCTGTACGCCCCTAATGTAAAACAACTTCTGCTTCGTTCCCTGTCCATAAGCGGGATAGACAATGGTGGCTCCGGTTAGAAACCTCGGAACAGCCCCGCAGTGCGAGATCATCCTTCAATGGAATGCAAGATCCATCAGGGAAAACAAAGAGAGTTTGCTGCAATACTCCTCAACGAATAAGGTGGCCATTATTGCCATCAGTGAGACCTGGCTGAAACCAGGCGAACGATTTTTATTCAAGGGGTATAATTCCATTAGATCAGATCGTCCTGATGGTTACGGGGGCTCTGCCATACTAATTAGAAACTCTATTTATTATGAACCAATACACTTCCGCACGGAAGATACGGAATTTAATATATATGTGCCGCTAGAATCCGTCTCAGCAAGAAAGAGGTCACCATCGTATCAATGTACAGACCACCGAACAAGAAGTTATCGAAAGCAGCCAACACGAACCTCCTTTTAATATATATGTGCCGCTAGAATCCGTCTCAGCAAGAAAGAGGTCACCATCGTATCAATGTACAGACCACCGAACAAGAAGTTATCGAAAGCAGCCACGAACCTCCTCAGACCCCTATCGAAAGCGGTCCTTCTCTTAGGAGACCTTAACGCCCATAACATTCTATGGGGAAGTTCAAGTACAAACAAAATGGGTAACACTATAGCTACTATTTTAGAGGAAGAAGACATGGTTGTATTGAACAATGGCGACCCCACCAGGATCAATGCGCCAGGCCAGGGTCCTTCTTCAGTGGACATTTCTTGTGTATCGGCGAATATAGCCGTGGACATCTCTTGGGATACAGTCGAAGACACGATGGGATCTGACCATCTACCCATCTTACTCCGCTTCAGTTCTGACACCTCAGGGCCACGGTTCATCTTCCCTACCAACAAATGGAAAATTCACCAGGCTGACTGGGAAAAATTTGAGACTGGCTTGGAACGACTCATATCAAATTGGGAGTGCGGAGCTGATGCTGCGTCGGATTACCACCTTTTGATAAAAAAAATATTAATCAAGCTGCTAACGCTTCCATTCCCGCCCAGAAACCCGTATACTTTCTGAAGAACAAACGGATACCTTGGTGGGACAACGAATGTAGGGATGCGGTGCAAAGACGCAGAGACACGCTACGTGCATTTAGAAGTTGCCCCACGCTGAACAACTACCTGGCCCACTGCAGAGCGCAGGCTAGCGTCAAGAAGATAGTCAAGAGAAAGAAAAGAGATAAATGGAACGAGTTCTGCGAATCCTTCAACAAAGATACGCCCATACCTGAAATATGGCACAACTTGAGGAAATTAAAACACTCAGCCTCCCCGGCAATTGGAACCTCTCCCATAACGAACGACATCCTGGAAAACATCCTCATCTCCTTAACCCCGGCTTGGGTGGAACCCAACCTTGAAGAACCCAAGGTGCCTGAGCCGCACTTCCTGCTGCACCCTTTCCAACTCAACGAACTCAACTCTGCTCTAAATCATGGATCTGACACAGCGCCAAGTCCGGACAACATCCATTACACCATGCTGAGGAATCTGCCAGTCTCGGCAAAAACAAAGTTGTGCAGTATTCTGAACAGGATCTGGTCGAATAGAATTCAAATTAAGGAGATGAAAACAGCACGGGTGGTTCCCGTGAGGAAGCCAGGGAAAGACGGCCACAGGGTGGACTCTTACAGACCCATAAACTTAATGTCGTGTACCAACAAAATCCTGGAACGCATGATCAAACAGAGATTGGAATGGTGGCTAGAGCATCACTCGCTTCTCCCCGAAACACAGTACGGATTCAGAAGAGGTAAAGGCAGAGGAGGATATCTTAGCACACCTGACAACGAAAATCCACTCCTGCTTAACCAAAAACAAATTTATGATCGCCGCATACATTGATATAAACAGCGCATACGACCATGTATCCATTCCGATCCTAGCTAAGAAACTTCGCCGCCTAGGAGTCCCACAAGTCTTTGTGGGAAATCTATTGGCACTGCTTTCAGACAGGTGGCTTGTAGTATCGCGGGGAGGTTCCCCTGTGGCATCCAGGAAAACAATTGAGGCCTGCCTCAGGGCTCCGTTCTTGCGCCGCTGCTATTTAACCTGTACACTTGTGACCTCCACCATATTATGAGTGGCAGTATCACCATCCTCCAATTCGCCGACGATCTTTGTATATTCATAATAGGAGACTCATGGGAAGAATGCCTCCGGAAGCTGTCGTCGAAATGGATAAATTCAAACAATGGCTGTTCAACAATGGCTTTGACATATCACCTACGAAGTCGGCCGTATCCATATACACCCGTCATAGAATGCCCGCAAGGGTCGATATAAAATTAGGACCCTTCACGTTCCCCGTAAAAAGCACGGTGAAATATTTGGGCGTATGGATCGACAACAAACTCAAATGGGGTACTCTCATAAAAAACATAATCAAGAAATGCGATATGGCCACCAATCTCATTCGAGCAATAGCCAGCATCAAGTGGGGTGGCCACCCCGCAATATTATTAAGGATATACAAATCCTTGGTGCGCCCTCACTTCGACTATGCATGTATACGCTATGGGTCAGCATCTGAAACCCTACTCAAAGAGCTGCACAAAGCCCAATATAAGGCTCTCCGGGCATGTGTAGGCGCATTGAAATCGACGCCCACGAACGCGCTTTTAGTCGAAGCACTCGAACCCCCGCTAAACATCCGCAGGAGCCTTCTTGGCTCGAAATTCCTCCTCAAACACAGCCAATATGCTGGTAGTAGTCTGATGAATGCAATTCACGATCTCGCAATGCAATGTCTCACTGCCAACTACTGGGTAAAGAAAAAAACGCCTCCAGTTGCGGCGGAATATTTAGAATCCTACAAGATATGTACGAGCATTCGACAAAATATAAAAATGCCATCCTATGAGGCCTCGTATTGGAGTACCGTCACAAACTTGGAAGTGTTTACAGATATGGAAGCGACGCCCAGCCGGAAAGCCACAGAACAAATGTGTACCAATTTCTGTACAATCGCCTCCAAACGGAACACATATACACGGACGGATCTAAGCTCCCAGACGCGACAGGATGTGCTTTCTTCACTCCAAAAATTGACGTAAAGGAACTATTTCAGCTTCCTGCGGAATGTTCCATCATGACTGCAGAACTAAGGGGCATACTTGAAGCACTCAATTACGCCAAAAACTCCCCAAGCACAGCCTTCGTAATCCTATCGGACTCTAGATCGGCCCTGATGTCACTAAAATACCACCACAGTAAATGGCACAATGATCAACGTGTGTACGACATAGTGAACGTAGTCCAAGAATTAAAACGCTCTAACAAATCAGTAGAATTCAAATGGGTCAAAGCTCACTGTAACCTCTGTGGAAACAAGATGGCGGACCGGTACGCAAAACAAGCCTGACGCTGTATGTCTCATCAAAAACATTGCACTATCCCACTGGAATATGGAGTGGAAGAAATCTATCACGACCACAGGTCGCCATTATGGCCTCATCCCGGTGATTCCAACCAAGCAGTGGTACGAGAAGTATAAATGCACCCGCAGGTTTAGCACATGCATCGCCAGACTCAAATTCAACCACGGATGCTTCAAACAACATCTCCACCGTATTCACGTCATGGACACGCGCAACTGTATATATGGCGAAATTGAGGATACAAATCACCTCCTGTTCGGTTGCAGTAGGAAGAAGACAGAGTCATACCTCCTTCTACGATTCCTCACGAAAGCAGGAATCCCGTTACCCACATGCGCTGCCACACTCCTATCAACAGAGAACTACGCGATCTACAAGATTTTATATCAACATATGAAAAGAATTGGTGTTACAATCTAATAGACACATTTATGTATCTGTAACATTATATAGATAGGTCTCTGTACAATGTTAATTGTGAGACATATGGAAGGTTATAATATTATAATATCAAGCGTGTTGTCCGGGTGATCACACTACTCCCTAGGACAGCAATGCTCCTTCACTGATGTTATGTATGAATTAGAACTAATTATATGTTATGTATATTGTAAACACCCCCAGTTTGTATAATCATGGATACAGCAAAGTAGCCTACGCAGATGTCAAAGCTAACTGTAATATCTTACCTCTGTACATGTCGAACCACATCCTATAAAATGTCTAGATTTAATTAGAGCATAATCCTCTCATTGCAGCTGATCTTGTATGATTATGTATAATGGGATGTCCCATAACATTGTAGTATCCATGTAACCTGTACATGGCTGTATGGGTGCGCAGCCCAAATGCCAATTAAAAAAAAAAAAAGTGGTCTCCGCTAGGTAGTTGTGGCCATAAAGTGAAATATAGGGACACACACATCTTTGGTAGCAATATGAAAATGTCCTTTCAACTACAATATCTCTCAGACCCCTACAGCTACTAAAATGCAATCGCGATAGTGCACGACGGGAGATTCGAGGCTACTACCACACACAAACACCAGTGGTCTGCGCTAGGAAGTTGTGGATGCAGACTGCAATACAGGGACACACATGTCTATTTTTATATATTTGCATTCGCTTAAGTGATTGCGCAAAACCGCCTAGAAACCGCAATCAGCACGGTCGTTACGAGGGGTCCAGTGCTCCAATCTGCTACCGTTGAATTTCCCCGATTTAACATTATTTTGCGAGTGGTCTGGTGGCCCAGTACGCTCCGAGCCGCCGCCGTGAGTAGTCGTTCGAGAATTCCTCAAGCGAGGTTAAGTGAGTGTTGCTTTGAACATTCTGAAATTCACCCTTGACGCAAAAGACGCGAGACCACTTCCAAGAATGGTTATAAGAAAAATTCGACGTATATGGGATACAAATAAACTAATGCGGGAACGATCGTCATATTCAAAAAGGGTATAGAGAAATGGGAAACAAAATAATTAACTAAGGGCAGTGGTACTGCAACGACAGTAGACAACACCCGAATAATCAACAATTTTCCCCTGAACTTCTGTGACCAAAACAGTATCCAATTCATCATTAATATGCATAGGCAACCAGTTATTCAAGGGAAAGGATACTGGAAATGCTACATCTTTATACTGAATGACACGTAGCAGGATGAAGAAATCAAAATAGTCTAAGAAGAAAATTTCAAAAATTGCGAAAGATACAAAAGCTCATTATACAATGGGTCAAATATATAAATCCTAAACTAAGATGCAACCTAATCTCTTATGGGATACGAAAGAACCATTTGATCATAGGCACAATAGAATATTACGAAAGAGGCATCAGGGACTTACACCTGAAGCCAACCATAATCATTAACACAAACATTAAAATAAAAAATGCAAAGCAAAAATATTGTTCTTATAAAATACGCAGAGGAAACCAAATCAGGCGTATAAACTATATACGACTATAAACTCTGTAAATTCAGAGTTGAAAATAGTAACAAGAATCCTTAAAATAAGACTGAAACCGCTGATGAGGAAAATCCTAGGGTGTCACAAAGCCAACGCCATAACAGGAAGCACCATCCTGATTACTATTTGCGAATACCGCGATATTATTAGCATAGGCGCCGTAGAACACACATTCCATCAGCATTACTGTTTCTTGACTTTGAAAAAGCATTCGATCGAATGAGCTACCTTTTAACTGTAGTGGAACACAAAAGCTTAGGCTCCACATTTATGGAATTAATAAAAAAATTATATCGAATATATTCACTTTTTTGTTGCTGCTATTATTAGTATCTCGACTGGTTTGATGCAATCCTTCATCCTTCCCTATCTTGTGCTAACTTCTTTATTTCTACATATCCCTTACAACGCATGTCCGCAGTTATCTGCTTCATATCATTCTAATCTTTGTCTTCCTCTGCAGTACTTACCTTCGACTGTTCCCTCCACTAACGAATTAACCAGTCCAGCATGTCTCAAAATATTATCCGTCATTCTCTCTCTTCTTTCTGTAAGACTTTTCCACAAAAATTCCTCACCCATCATTTCCAAGACACGTTTATTTAGTATTTTATCGATACATTTAATTTTCAGCTTCCTTCTACAGCATCACATTTAAAATGCTTCAATTTTCCTTCTTTCTGGTATTCCTAAAGTCCATGCTTCGCTACCATAAAGTGATGTGCACTACACACAGAGTATTAAAAAGTTATTTCTGAGTCTTAGATCAATATTTGAAACTAAAATATTTCTCTTTTTCATGAAGTCTCTTCTTGCTACTGCATTCCTGCTTCTTCCATCAGTTTTAATTTTACTTTCTCTTACTTGTTCTATTGCTTCAGATCCTATATTTATATTTTATCTACTATTATTGCTGTTATTTCTGCTACATTTCATCACTTTTGACTTGCTTTGTTTTATATTTAGACCAAAATCTTCCACTCATAGACAAATTCCACCAAAATTACTCATTTCTGACACCCAGCGATCACGCTTAGTGCCAGATATAAACAGTAAAGTGAAACATTTTGTGGTTATCTGTCTCCATGCATAACGTAAATAGTGGCATGTAGGTTAGGGACATACGGGATCAAATACCAAACCTATCAACAATGATGTAGCTGGAACTGGATCGCTGAAGATACCTTGACATTAGACGAAACGCGTCCGTAAATAAACGAAACCCCCAAAAAGTTGCATTAAATAATAATATTACAATAATGATCGCATCTGTTTCATATTACATATTTTTAACGTAATGATCGTGATTTATGCCACTTAGATTTTAATGTTCATAATTCTATACCTAGATTTAATTCTCATCTAGTCCGTTAGCCTTGCTCGAAAATAAAAAAAATTTATTTGGTGTTCATGTACGGAAACAAATGATATTATACTGAAATGTTTTAGATATTCTACGAAACTGTAAGCTATATTTTTGTAATAGCATGCTCGATTAGTTACCTATAGTCAGTGCTACATGGTGGCGCAAAAAGAACGCATGGATTTGATTTGAGCAGTATAAGTGGTGGGGGTGGAATGTAGGGGTGGGGGATCTGTTGTTTTGTAGGTTAGAGCGTCCAGTTTCAGTAGCAATGGCACAGTGATCCGTGCAGATCGCGTTTTCGCTGTTGCACAGTTTTTCAAAAGTAATGAATCTGTTATCACAGTTCAAAGTCTTTTCCGAAAACAGTTCAATGTTCCGCGAAATGATTTGGTTCCTGATCGCAACACAATAATTCGTTGGGTTAACTCTTTTCGGAAAACTGGAAGTGTCATGAAGCAATAGGTGAAGAAATCGCTCCTGTTCCACATGACACTTTGATGAAGAAAGACTGTTAATGTGTATACACGAAGAAAGCCGTCATCTGTCTGAAATTATCTGTAAGTGTTAAGTTAAGTGCACTGTTACATATACGTTGCACAAAGATGCAAGAAAATTGATCGATGTTAATTTTGTAAATTTGGAGTTTTGAAGTGACTTTTTTGCAAATCACAGATACCTGATAGCACGTGCTTAAACGATTAACCTGAAACGGAGGACTTCCTAAGCACTTGTAGCCTTTGTAATGCTGTCTACTTCTTTACTTACTTAATGTCCTACACATATATTAATACTGTAGACCGTGTTTCGCAATAATTACAATTGTTTCACTTTATCTCTTAACGGTTTTTCTATATCCTCTTGTCAACCGTCTGCATCATCTTTTATTCTTCATCCAACTTCTGACATTGGCTCTTCAGTCGTATTTTCCACCAACAGTATTTATTTTTACCTGAAAGGAAATAATCACACTCCACCTTTCTTTTTTTCCGTCTATTCGTACTTAGAGAGATTCATCCATTTGTTCACCAACATTAATCACTTCGATTTTCTCTGAACTTCTTGTATATTTACTGCTCTCAATTTATTCCTCAATATAATTACACTTCTCGGATGCTGCAATTCGACTTAGTCCATTTATTTAACATTCTTTTGCAGCTTCAACCACAGCATTCAAAAATGCAGCTTTGCATCACTCTTTTCTTTTGAGTTCTTTTCTTGTTACCATATTATAATCTACTTGTCATTGCATCTTCAATACTTCTTTATTCTTAGCTGCCAAGAATACTCGAAAACAAGACTATTGATAAAGTTATTCGTACAAAATCTACATTAATAAAAAATACATATACACTCGCGTTGGCGTGAGGTGTGTCTGCTATAAACTGTCTCCATAAAAATCTTCATTTTGGACTGTTTTCAGCCAACGCCCGGGAAAGTCTGGGACACAAACTACTCTATTCTGCCGGGATGCTTCCTTCAAAAGGCCATGGCCGAATTCCTTCCCATTCCTTGCCACCCATCCTTTACCGTCTCTAAAGACCTAGTTGTTATAGAAGACGTAAAGAAATTAAAAAAAAAAATCTATCCGCCGTTCCACTACTCCTTTTATGAAATTAATGTCTATCACTGCAGGACATTAGTCTTCACCCTAACTGCACTAGCCACCTATCCTGTTGGGTGAGCAAATGAATAACTATCGGACCTGGTATTTCGGAGGACGCGTATTCAAACTCTGGTCCGACCATCCAGACTTCATTTCTCCACGATTTCCCTCAGTTCTTCTAAGAGAATGAGGGATAATTTATACAAAAGGCCACATTTAACCGAAATTCTTCCCGTCACTTTCTCTTAATTCTGTATCCACTCTAATGACCTCTCGTTGTGCTTTTAAAAAATAGAAGATTAACCTCTGGTGCCTAAAATCGAAGAATATTTTGGGGGACAGCAAATCCAATTCTAGTAAAATTTTCTAAATCTTTCTTTTTTTCACATATTGCTTTACGCTTTGTCGGCATCGAGGTCATTACAGGCGTGATGGAACTGGGAAAAGGAACGGGAAGGAATTTCGCCATGGCCTTTTTGAAGGAAGCATCCCGACTTTCGCCTGGAGTGATTTTGGGAAACCATGGAAAATCCAAATCTGGATGCCCGGACGGGGATTCGAACCGGCGTCCTCCCGAATGCGAGGTCAGAACGTTAACCGCTCACCCACCACGCTCGGTCGGACAAGTCGACCAAGCATCTATTTAGTAAGGTGACCGCAAGGAACCTGTGTTGCTTTGGCTTCCCTTAGCAGCCTTAACTGTCCATCTTTGCTGTATCTGCATTTGTAGTTCCCTTCCCTCCTCCCACAATTCCAATCCTCAATTATGTTCATTTCTAAGTACCGCTCTATATTTTCCTTCCATTATAGTTCTGGCCTTCCAGGAATCTTTGGATCTGTTCGGTGTCATTTACACACTGCGCTAATTTATTTTGTTTCAGTATTGTCGCCTCGTATTTCCTTCTTTAACTTCTTAACAATTTGTTGGTGTGTTTTTTTTTTACAATTTGAAATTCTATTCAATATTCACAATAGGTCTTATTTTCCTTCTCCTTTACCCCTCCTTTTATGTAGGATGGCAAGGTGTTGCTTATTACACAAAGGCTCATTTAGCTGTGATACTCTGATGGTGTTCGGCGCTGACAAAGGATTAGCTGTTTGAGTGCTGCAGGTGGAAGAAATTTTCATCAAGGCTTAGCCGGCTGGGTAGCAGAGGTGGTGATGGACAATTCGTAATCACCAGTTCACCTAAGTCCAGCGTTAAATGCAAAACCTCTCCGCAGTGCGTATGGAGTGGCGGCATACCACTATGGTGGTGGTGATTCGTCCATCGGATGGAGCTCTTATGCCTGGAGGTTCCAAGGTGTCTTTCGAAGAGTAGGCCTGCATGGGCAAGTATCGGATTTGACTCTCTCCCTTCTTTCATCTCTCACTCAAAACACAAAAAATATTCTACACCGTACACCCACACACCATCACATTTACGACACCGTTTACGAACACTGTCACTCTGGGGTAGGCAACGGGAAACAATTCCACTTCATCGTAAGGTGCGTACACAATAGGCCAACGAACGACGGATAATTTGTTGAGGCCAAAGTTGGTCGCCAAGGCATTGGTGTTCGGTCTCTCGTCCTCATCAAACTAAGGGGTTGGCGCCATGGGATTGGGCCACGTGGAGTCGCTCTGAAACCTTGTCCAAGTTGCTATAGTTTTATATGATAAAGTAATAATTGACGTTATAATTGTAATTTAACCAGCCGATGTTATGTTGGAAGAAGAGGATTCCATTGCCGCATGCGCAGTCTATATTTTTCTACAAGAAGCTGATCAGAAAAAGAAGAAAAAACGACGTTGGTGGACGACCTCTCATTTCAAAACCAGGAAGCAGTGTGGAGTTCACTGTTGATTTTACTGCATGTTTATCGTGCATGAAGCCCATACTGCTAAAAGCAAACCATGTTGGTTCGTACATTTCATCAGCACAACTGGCTGTTTTGCGTTTGATTTCTTGTCAACAAAGATTCAGTTTTCTTCTTCACATCTTGCACGTTAACTTCCAAATGCTCACTTATATCCCTCCAAGCATCTAATCTCTTCAATTTATTTTTGTATTCATATTTCGTAAAGTCCCATATACATTCCCGATCACGATAAGAGTTGATCAGTTTTTATGCGGTCTCATTATTCCACTCCATACTCAACACAAATTCTAAACACACACACGTTAGACAAGGCGAACAACGAAATAGTAAACCAACGTTGGTTCGGCGTTCACTCCAGGAGGATAACCCAAGGCCAACCCAGCGCCAATCCTTTGATGTTACCACCGGTAGTCCAAACCACAACCAAAAGACCAAAGGATTCGATGGCTGCGATTTGTCTCCCGTACCAGATTATGTGCCCTAATGTAGTTAAATATTTCATCCATTAATCATATCATAAGGAATTTGTTTAGAAGATTTACAATAACGAAGAAACCCCGTTAAGTATGCAAATTATTGGAGACGTGCTCAAGCGGTGCGGTAGATCATAAGCGGTTTTTAAATCCCCACTCGGCCACAAAAAGAGGGCGCCGTCGCTCGCCCCCGCAAGCAAATCTCCCCTCCGCTCCCAATTCGCTATCTCAGCGCTTCCACGGGACGCCCCGCGCGCGTTTTGCAGTAATTTTGTTGATTGCGCCTCCCCGCTGCGGCCGGTAAATCTCGACCGCTGCGGTTGGCAGCATCTGGCACGGCTCTTGGCACGCGATAAGCCCTTTAGTGGCCGCTCGCCCGCCCGCGGGGGGCAAAACCTCCCCGCGGCAAACAGGAGACGCCAAAAACGACCGTCGCCGCTAATGAATCGACAAGGAGTGGCCCGGCGTGCAAAGTGCCTCCTCGACGCGCTCGCTAACCTGCTAGTGCAGGACAGAAGTCACTCTCCACAAGCACTTCCAAACACCCAGAAGGCGATTAAAAAGCTGTTATAATGTTCCACGTTTTATTATGCACTTTAAACTTTTTGAAAATGAAAACTTCTCTAGGAAGGCTGTAGGTTGGGGGTGAATCTATGAATACGCATCACCAACATACTATGACGTGTTGAGCGTGTGAAATGCGATTTGGAAGCTTTTTGCAACACACAGTTTTTATCCGATTTTGATAGAACTTTGCATACGTATACTTTAAAACAAATAGAAAAATACCGTGTTCGTTTGATTTACAAAAACCTATACCCTCTCCTGCTTTCTTCCCTCTCTTTAATTTCAGTCAACGTTGTTCATGCAAACACTCAGTTTTATAATCTGGTTTTGATAGTATTTAGCACATGTATACTTCAAAACAAGGCGGTCAGGTAGTTCAGCGATTAAGGCGCTTACTTCCAAAAGTTTCTCTCTCCGGTTGCGGAGAAAATTCCCGTGGTGAGCAGGATTTTTTAAGAGTTGTATTTGGTTATATGTTCTACGCCGAAACCTTCCATGGTTCTGATTCTACGTTAAGCTGTAGGCCCCTAAGGAAAGGAATTGGCCTTCCTGCCTCTGACACAATAGCTTGGTGCATCTCCTTCGAGAAGATTCGACCAACCTTTGGGTTTTTGAAGTGAAAACTTCTTTAGGCACGTTAGGCGATTTTTGGATGGGTAAAATCTTATGAATTTGCGTCACTTACATTCTAATGTTAACATTATATCTGTAGCGATCTGGTGGCTCATTGTTTGAGAGTCTGGCTGGGGAATGAAAGGTCCCCGATTCGAATCCCTGTCTCGGCGGGGATTTTCATAGACCCTTAACCTAACTTTTACCTCTGATACAGCTTGATATGTAATGTGAAGTACACCAGAAACACTTCCGTGGATTGGATTCCACGTTAAACTGTAGATTCCCTGTAACTGAGAGGACTACTGGGTTAGGTTTTGGCGGCTAATGCGCACTCAACGCAGCAACAAGTTTATTACCACCACACGGAATTATTATTATTTAGTATATCTGTTGCTATAAGTATGACGTGTTGCGCGTATGAATTCATTCGTCGACGTCAAGGTCATTAGGGAATGTCTATAAACCACGTAGCTCCATTTTGGACTCCTTTGAACCCCCCTCCCCCCACGTAGCCTGACGTGGCTTTTGCCTGTAGAACATCCCTTTCCCCCGCCCCCGCATGGCATGTAGCGGTTTCTCTATTGATTCCAAAAGACATTTTGTACTGTTTTCTCTTGTCAGACTATCGTAAATTACATACGGAAGTACTTAAATATCGGGAATAAATATTCACATGCTGTTGTGTCTTCTGTACCTTATTGTAACTGTGACAAATAACATGAAAGGAAAGCTACGTGTCCATTGTTGACCAAATTCTACAACTGTCAGGTACAGCGCCACCTGGCTCCGTACAGTGACGTTTCAGGTCGTGGGTCCCTATGCAATTCTGAATCGCTTTTATGCTTTTCCCCTCCTCTTAACGTTTGTACCTCTGTTTATTTGACATCTTGTTCATTATACAATAGTTATATTAAAGGCAACATGTACTCTAGTCAATCTGTTTAATGCCGTGAAGATGAAAGAGTGATTTTATTAGGAGGTGCATGCACAATGACAACTACACCATTACAGGCGCCTAACTACCCACGCAGAAGTTGATTGACTAGTTCTAGGATATATGGCCGCGTATTATGAAATCCTTTTTACATCAGAAAACAGCCAGTAGATTAGATCTAAGTTTTCCTGACTCATAATGGCAATGTTGTTCCCACTCATTTCGATAGTGTCCTTCCGTTTTTACACTGTACAATTAAAAAAGCTTCGCACCTCGTCAACGTTGATGTCGTTAGATGTGGGAATTGGAAAACCAACAGCGGTTTCGTTGTCATTTCCTCCGACACCAGCAATCACCTCAACAGCTGACAAAGGCTCCCCTCAGCCTTCCAGGAAGCTGAGTCTTTTTTACCTCTGAACAGAACAGTCTGGTAGCTTAGTGGTTGAGACCGTTGATGTAAAAATGAGAATCCTTCATTCCATAAGGAGTTCTGGTTAATGATACACCAGGACGTTTGGTGATGTTTATTGCATTTTATATTATGTCCAGTCATAACAGAGGCGTAGCGGTAAATCGAAAATTTGTCACCAGGCCGTATCGCCGCACAAATTTACTTTACCACCAAATAAAGAAATTAGGCGAGTCTGAATCAAATCGTAACTCCACAGTAAGCTCCTATTGCAAAATTCGTTACTCATACCCCAAGAGGAAGAGTGATTATACTGGGGGAGGGAACGGTCTCAGAAACATTAAGAAAAATAGGTCTTTCTCAAAGTATTGTTCTGAACCATACGAAACGTTTAAAAAAAGCAACTTATTAGTAAGGTCGCTATTTTTCTGGTTCATGAAACGATTCGCCTTGAACACAAGTCGCTGAACTAATGTAAACTTCAACTTAAAAATATGCTGCAAACGTATTGTACCAAGGTATTTATAAATCAACTGTACTATTGAAACACTTATGATTTCATGCCTATTCACCCGTTTATGTTGATAATAATTAGAGAGTGAGTATCATTTCTAATACTCTTAAAATAAATTTTAACGAGGAAAAATGATAGAATGGAAATTCAAAGCAGTGCTGTAGAGTCGATCTCTGTATTGAACAGATCCAAATTCCGTAATAAAACGCGCACAGTAAGCAACGTAGTCTGTATAAAATTGTAAACCATCTAAGGAGCCTCTGTTTACAAACAAATATATTTGAAAATTCTTTGCTGCTCATTCTAAGTAACCACTAAGTTTCACTCTCACTGTTCTTACAGTTATTTGTTGAAATTACCTACTACTCGATTTCAGGTTCAAATATCTGCAGAAGGTCTCGCCATCTATATATTACTCAGCATTTTTTTAAAAAACTTTTGCATCATAATATATTTAAGGGATTGTTGTGGGAAGCAATCGAATTTAAGTAACTCTTCATTTCAGTTTCTTGATGAACGGAAAAAAAGTTACGAAGATTCATACCTTCGAAAACTAATTTCTCTAATTTTGTTCAGAATTTCATTTCAGTCAATTTTTGAGAATGAAGTTGCCTGCACTTTTCCTAGTAAGTTTCTCTGCGTTTCCCCAAATCTAACTATTATAGTCTAATTTGGAGAAAAGGGCTGTAGGTATCCAATGAAAATCATGTAACTCAAATTCCGATTAATCATTAATGATACGTATTGCAAATATCGCCGTAGAAATAAGACAATGGACGTACCATACAATCAAACACAATCTCCTTTGTGTTCTTGTTTTTTATATTCCATGTAACATGAAGTCAGGTACTTTCCTTACAATTGCAGCTGATTTTGTGAAATGAGATCGTGATTTTCGAAATATGTTCCAATATTAATATTAACAGAATGCGAAAGTTTCTCGTATAGTGTGTCCTCTGCTACATGTTTTTTAGGCTTCTTTTTTTATTTTACCTGTTGAAGATAAGTTTAATTGTAGGTTCTTCGAAAGGGCACTATTCCCTCTGCTTATTCTGAAAGAACTCTAAATGCATTCTTGACAGCAGCACATAATATAACGAAATAAATTTCATGTTTGCTTTTAAACACTAAAGCGCTACAATTTTCTGAGACATACGACAGTGAAACATTTTAGTCACATGCTGTATTCACATGACACAAAAACTGCCTACAATTATTTGCTAAACATCTTAAAACGATGTTGCTACCATTTTTGCTATTTTTCATTACTTTTGCCTTGCTTTGGTTTATATATAGTCAAATTCTTCACTATGTTGCTCATGCCATTCAATAACTTTTCAATATACTCAGTCTATTCTGCTAACAGGACGATGCTATCAGCAAATCGTAGCTACTGATTTATTTTATTTTTTCCTTGAACAATTATGCCACATTCATTTTTTTTAACTTCCTTAAATGCTTACTCTACACACAAGTTGGTATTATTATTCAGACTTAAATTCACTAAAACACATTAAAAGTGTGAATTGTATTTCACGTACCTCTCGAAAGTCAATTTTCGGAACCAATGACCTTGTTATTGATACGCACTAAAAGTAGAAAAAGTACTACAAAGAAATTTTTCCTTGTGGCTTTACGCCTCGTTGACGTCGAAATCATTAGGGGTGCAAGAGGATTGGGAACAAGAAACGGAAATGAATTTGGCCATTTAAAGGAACTGTCCTGGCATTTTCATTTTTATTTTTTATGTGTGGAGTTGGGTTCGGAACAAGGATGTAGCAAAGAGAAATAAGGGAGTAATTTATCTTAAATGCTATATTCCTATTCTCACAGTACAGCACCGAAACCTTGACATTGAAGTAAGAGTCAACCGATTGAAATGACATGTTTTAAAAATGGCCAGAATAAAGGAACGAAACGATTAGGGGGTTAGTAAAAGAGCAAATCCTGCAGGAAAAGATAGAGGATGCAAGACTAAGATAGAATGAGTATGCTGAGAGAATGGAGGAGCAGAGAATGCGAAGGAAAATACATGAAATCAAGATACAAGATAGACGGCCCAGATGAAGACTAGGGATATATGGCTGAGAGCAGTTTGCTGAAGAGAAGAGGACTGGGCCTAGGTGGTGATGGAGAGTAGGTTAGAAGAGAGAAGAAAACGGAGAGGCTTGAGTGCAAAGCAGTCAGTAAGTAGCCACTAGTCAGCAGCCGGTAGCCGAAAACTGTTGAAGGCGATGATAATATACACAGGGTGATTCAGGAGGAATGACAAATAGTGAAGGAGGTAGTAGAATGAGCAATATGGAGTAGAAATATGTAGACATGTGCCCAATTTCCATTCATATTGGAGATACTGAAGCTGGAATGTTATGCATAAAATAAACCTAATAAAATGATCAAGAACACACAAATAACGTATTGAAGAACTTTATTCACGCAAAAACACACGCTTGTACTGTTGTCTAAGCCTCGTAACGTAGTAACTACAATCTCCTTTTATCTAAGATGCGCGCGCATCGGGACTGTACGTGTCGATTTCAAGCATCAATAAAGTGCTTCAATTTGTGTATTAAAGTAGACGGTGGGATGTTCGAAAACTTAATTTAAACTTTTTTTAAATGTTCGTGTGTTTTTGCATGAATAAAGTACTTCAATGAGTTATTTGTGTGCTCTTGATCATTTTCTGAGGTTCATTTTAAGTATAACATTCCAGCACCCGTACCTCCAAAACGTATTAAAAATGACACCTGTTTATATTAACTTTTTTGCTCAATATTGTTCACACTACCACCTCCTTCAGTATTTGCCATTCCTCCTGAATCACCCTGTTTAAATCAGTTGTAATTGTGCGCCGATAATTTGCAATTGTTACATACTAGCTACATCGGTGCTTGAAATTTATATCCCAATTTTCCAGTGTGTACCAGAACTTGTGGACCAGTTGTAAACAGAACATTAACAAAGAAACATCTGTTGGTGTTATGTTCTTAAAATTTGGATTTCTTGCCTTAAAATTTGCTCACTTATCGCCGTTGGCCTCTTTATCTTTCTGTGATGATAAAACAACAACAGAACCTCTGTCACAGCCAGTTCAGCGGCGTGGTGGGCGTATGCCGGTATCAGCAGCCGCCGCGCGATATCCTATCTGCCGACCACGGTGTCCGGTGTCCAAAACACGCGACCACCCCTGCCACTTCCTCATTCCCTCTGACTCACTGCTCCAAAACACGGGTTTACTATTCCTAACAACATTTACACTAGAAACGGTGGATTATTGAAATGAGAGCACAGTTTATGTAAACAGATGACAGAAATAAATTCCCTGCCTATTACAGGAAAAAAAAAAAAAGAATGCCTTTAGCACTGGCAGCAAGCTGTATGTTAGCTAGTATTTGATTTTTCCCTTAAGTGACACAAGTCAAATTTTTTACTTTATTTTATAATTGAATTTGTTTTCAGTTTATTTATTTGTTCTTGCAACTAAAGCAAAGGCTATTATGCGCTAGAGTAAGTTCTTAAATTTGATACAGATAAATGCAAAAAATGTTAACAACTACTGTAACTGACTCTGTGCTTCATTACTGTAACGAAAGTAAACAGTTTTCACAGTTTATTAAACCTGAAAAAAAAAAATTGTGCTTTGCAGATTTGCTGTGTGATATTTATTTGAACCTAACATCTACATCTATCGTTTACAACTGAACAACACTTGCTGCAGAAAATAGAAACTACTGAAAAAGTTTCTTAACATTCGACACAAATATTTGGAGAGACAATGATTAAAATCTTCGTTCCCTGTATTGGTACCAC
>JARYHS010013630.1:78187079-78225425 GCA_031002005.1 Vandiemenella viatica
TTACACTTTTACAAAAATTATACAGTTGATTTGCATTTAGTTGTTACATGATCAAAGTTGTAGTTTTGTACAATATTTTGTTTGCTTATCTTGCAGATTTGTGGCTAGTAGTAGGCGATTTTGATGTCATTCACAGAGTGGGGTAAATTTTTGTTCTCTTCTCTTGTTGAGGTATTGTAGGTGGTCGGTCTCTGTTCTGGGTTATATAAAGGATATTTTGGAGGTGCAGTGTTGGTGGGATCTGTTTGTAACAGGAGGGGAGATGAAGTGGTTCTTTAAGTAGGCGGTGAGTTATAGGATTTTTGTTTAGAAGGCTATTGATAGCATATTTTAGCCGGAGGGATTCTATGTGGATCAGTATGTGAGGAAAACGCATTCTGGTATAAAGCTGTTGGGTAGGAGAAGGTAGTCTTATTCGGTAGGCGATTCGGAGGGCGTGGCGTTCTATTATTTGGAGTCTATTGTAGAAGTGATCAGGGGCGGAGAGCCATGAGAGGTGACCGTAAGTTAAGATGGGGCGAAGAAATGCTTTGTATGTATTTATGATGACCTGGCTATGTAGTCCCCAGGATGTTCCAGTAAGTAATTTTAAAAGATTTAGGCGGGTTTGGGCTTTGGAGTTGATGGTTCTAAGATGAGGTGTCCATGTAAGATGTCGGTCGAGGGTGATTCCTAGGTATGTAACTGTGGGTTGTAGCTGGATGGGATGATTGTATATGGTTATGTTAAAATCAGCGAGCCTGTATCTTTTACTAGTTTTGCCAAAAATAATGGCTTGTGTTTTATTGGGATTAATTATTAGTCGCCAGCGGTTGCACCATTTGACAAAGCAGTCTAGTATGATCTGTAGGGCTTTCTCCGACTGTTGAAGGGTTTTATGAACGGCGAGGTAGGCGGTGTCATCGGCGTACTTAAGGATATATGTAGGTGGTGCGGGAATGGGTATATCGGTTATGTACATGATGTATAAGAGGGGCGACAGGACAGACCCTTGGGGGACACCTGCGGTCATGGTGAAGATGCGGGAGAGAATGTTGTTTATGGAAACGAAAGAGGTACGGTTGGTGAGGAAGGTAGCTATTGTGCGAATGTAGGTGATAGGAAGGGCGAAGGTTTGCAATTTGAAAATGAGGCCAGCGTGCCATACTCGATCAAAAGCCATTTCAATATCTAATAGTATAAGTATTGCTGATCTGTGGGTGTTGATGTGGGTGGTCAGAAGGTGCATAAGTCTGAGGAGTTGATCTTGGGTCGATAGGTTTGGACGGAAGCCACACTGGGCGGGGGATAGGAGAGAGTGTTGTGATAGATGTTTGTGGATACGTCGTGATAGTATGGTTTCAAATGTTTTGCTGAAGACGGAGGTGAGGCTGATGGGGCGGTATGAGTTCGGATCTGATGTGGGTTTGTTAGGTTTGGGGAACATAAGGATTTTTGAAGATTTCCATTTTGGGGGATAGATGCCAGAGTATAGTACGTTTGTATATAGATGAGCTAGAAGTTGATGGAAAGAGCGGGGTGCTTCTTTAATGTGGCGATAAGTGATTGAATCTGGGCCCGGGGCAGTATTTTTCTTCGTGCTGAGGACGGATAGGATGTCATTAGCTGTGATAGGGGTGTTAAGTCCAGTACGGCTGACGGTTTGAATGTAGTTGAAGTCGGGTAGGAGGGGAGGTGATGTAGGGTTGGCACGCTGTTCGATGATATGGGAGTCTGTGTAGTCGAATTTGGGGTCGTTTGGGACAGTGTGGATGGTTTCAAGTAGGTTGGCGAAGAGGTTGGCTTTTTGAGTGTTGTCGGGGACAGGAAGGTTGTTGTGGAGGAGGGGGTAGTTGGGGGCGGGTTTGAGACCAGTTAAGCGGCGGAAGGTGGACCAGTATTGGGAGGAGTCACTTGCATTTTAATAAATTATAGATTGTAAACATTTCGAATGCGAGAAACAACTTACGTTTCGTTGACTGCGATTAACACAAAAATTACTCTACGGATTTTCGTAGGGTTTTGAACACTGTGCAGGCAAGGAAATGGGGAGTAAAATGAAGCATGTTTTATCTTCATGCGACATAGGGAAGTTGATAAACAAAAAAAAATGTCTGTCCGCCTGTCTGTTTAGCTGAACACGATTCACGCAAAAAAACACTGGTCCGTTTTTAATAGATTTATGTTAATGTAAAGCTTGTGACTCTAGGTGTACAGTAAGATATGTTTCAGTTTGATATGTTAAGTTGAAAGCTGAGAAATTGTCCGCAAATTAGTACCTATTGAAAGGCAATTAACTTTTCTCAGTCGAAATGTTTACCGGGATACGTGATATTTACCTCTAGCACGTTCCGAGATTTGGATTCGACGTTAAACAGAAGATTACCGGGTTAGTTTAAATGGCTACGACACTGGAGAATTGAGCAGTTGGCATGAAACTATGCCACAGTGTTACTATGACCAAACGAAATTATTATTATTTATTTACAGTTATACTAAGAAGCTATCTGGCCCAACGGCATAGGCGTTCATAAACGCTGGTAGAAAAATGTTGATTTATCATTGCTTTCTACTGATGTTTATATCTGTATTGTATTAGAAGGACTCTTCTTTTTATGGTGACTGTAAACCACAATCATCATCAGTTTAACAGGTTTCTCAGAGACTTGACCCCATTTGATGTTTCACAGCATCTGCGACATTCTTGACTCCGTAAGAAAAAAGAGGCCCAATTCGTGCTTAGAAGACCTGACTTCAACTCATATACCTCTGTAAAATAAAAATCTAAGTGAACAAAGTTGCTGGCAACCGGAAGCATTAAATAAATAAAAACTCTATAAACGGAAAAACAACCAAAGTTTAATGTGAATTTTGTACCAAAGTAAGAAACTAAAATTTAATAAACACCGGATGATTGCATTCATTCAAAAATAACAGCTGCTTTTTTTTAATATTTACATGTAAGACAATTTATGACACGATTCGAATTTTTTTGAAAAAACATTATCTTCACTGAGGCAGTAGGCCTACTTCAAAAGATTTCTGCATCCGAAAAGTATTCTTGTAATATCCAAGCTTCTAAGAATGGAACTTCAATTTCTTGTAGCAGATACAATTAAATTATTTATACAGGTGGGTTCTTTAGAGTTCACGTTAACTGTTACAGTGCTGCTCATGTGAAACAGAGTTTAAGCAATGAAGTAAAAGAAGGAGCCAGCGCAGATTAAGTGTTATCAGCTCCCTGATGCATAATAATTGTGATGAATTCTCCAGGTGTGTATAAATGTAGCTAATGCCCCGTTTACACGTTGTGAGTGTACTGTCTTGCTGCGCGCGCAGCACAAGATAGTCCACTCTCCTCCGGTAAACAGGTACGAGACAGACAGTTGACTGAGGATAGTGGACTCGGTTAACGACCAACTTTTGGCGTGCGAGTTCAACAATCAAGATGGCGACAACTAAGTCGCGTAAGCGGAGTGAAGCAGAGGCATTAAAATCTTTAGAACTGAATGAAAGTGAGGAAATTCCGTGGAATTTTAAGAATAAAAATTATAAGAACAAGAATTTTAGAGACTCTGCTTTCAAAAAATTGCTACATAGCGGTGTTATTTTTTATGTATCGGAAAAAATATTTCACAATAGCTCTTCAAATTGAGATACAGTTAGTCTTAATGATGCAAAACTTTATTTTCACTTGCAGCATTATTATTTTAAAAAGGCGCCGAGGCATTTAAAGCATTTCTTTTTAATATCCACTCTTTTAAATTTTTCTACGTTTTATTTTATTATTCTTCATTTCATTCAACATTATAATCAACAAATTAGCTACGATGTTAATTCCTTTCTGTAACATGGACATACTATTTTCAATAAGATCACAATGTAGGAGTAGAGAACTGTACTCACAATGGACAGTGCACTGTCTTCAAATTATTACTAGCATGCTAGTCCATTCTCTTAACCCCACCACCGATGGTCCGGCCAACTGTCGTTCCAGTCAACTCGCATCGTGTAAACGCGGCCTAAACCTCCTGGAAGACTATATGGCTGCAGAGATCAAATGATTCTAAATAACATACAGGAAACAAACAAATAAATTCCTTGCTTCGTCCGACTTCTTCACCAAGCACTGCCGTTTCGTAGACAGATGAGTTTTGATTCCATCCGGCATTCCATTGCGCTGTCTCAAAAAAATGCGTCTTGATTTTCATTGTTGTTAATGACTGCCCTGTAATCATCTTCTGCATTACGCTAATTTTAAGTTAATAAGTGAGTTGTCCAATAGCTTCCTCGATAATACTTCCACTTTTTTATATTCTAATTTCCTCAAGTAGCAATAGAAATTTCCAATTCCCCTCCACCTATAATATTGTTCATCAATGCATCTTTAGCTTCCGTCTTTAATGCTATTAATTAGTAGGTTAATTATTTCATGTGCTCCTGAAAGCCTTGTTAATTCCTTACTTTACATTGTTCTCTACTTAGCAATCTCTTGAGCCTTCTCACTCCTGTTTTTCTGTTATAGGATGTAGGTCCCATTCTTTATTTTCTTAGTTTTGGTATAATCATTTCTTCCCCCGTTCTTATTATTTGTTTGAAATGTATATACTCTCCAAACTGCTGTTTGCTTTTTCATTATATTGAACCTATTGAAATTTTCACTCCAATATCTCTTCAATTCTGGAATGAATACCTTTTTACATTTATACCTTCAGCCACCTTCTTTCCGGCCTACTAAACTATCTTACATCCATCACAACTGCCTAAAGATAACCTATTACATCTGTTACCCTCTCCCAAGAGGATTTATTAGGAAAACATCCCTCATATTCTACCACTTGTGTAAAGCCTTCCTCCTCCCTACGGCGTTTTTCATATCTCTGCACCCCTTTTTTTATTAATGCCGTTTCCATTTAAGTTCAAGTTGCGTATTTTAGTCTCACCTATTTCAGCCATCCTACTCCTTCCCCTATACTCCAAAAATGAATTTACTTTCTCCCCGAAAGCCTCATCTTATTTATTCTTCCCCTTTACTCCCCATTACTCCAGATCCCCACCCCCAACAATTCATGTCTACCATATAACACTACGAGCGAGGTGTAGTAAACATTTCCAACCATTACAAATAACTCTCCACCAATTACTCCTCTAGCTCTGCGGTAGGCTCTCCCTTTATAAACCGTCGGTGAATAGATTGGCTAGCATTCATTCCAGCATCGAAACTCTAAGAGTTATTTATACCGTTTCCTGCAACACCTAGAATTACTACACTATCTTCTTTTCTCTACAGAGTGATCCTGTATCCTTATCACCTGACTAAATGTAGCACTAGATTTTAAAACAATTGTATCATCAAAAACCTGCGCACTTCATTGATTTAAACAGCTAATTATGAAACCTCAAAACGTTTCCAAGCATGTGTCGCAAAAACATGAGAATCTGGTTCGATCTACTTTGCATAATTTCAGAGGCAAAAATGACGTTATCGTATTCATCATCAGCGGCTAAACGCGATGTCGTAAAACAGAGTATGTAAACACACTGAGGTTTTGTTTTGCAAAATACAATATTAGCGAAGGGTAGAATATGCTGTGGCAGAAACTGTACAACATTTTGACCAGAACGTTCGCTGTTCTCAACGCGACGTGCGTTAAATAGCAGTATCTCAATTGAAAATACCGCCGTGTCCCGTCTGAACTTCCATCACCTGGAGGCGCCACCCGAATGTTGATGTAGCTTATGCGTGATCACTGATGTGTGACACGTCGCGTTAACACTGTTGATTTAGATCACGTAGCATCCTGTTTGTGTTTGGGCTTGGCTGTTATAAAACTAACGGATGTTCCGGGTCACTCCTGTAAAGGATATAAGGGAGAACTGCCGGAGGTGGAGCTCCGAGTTCCCCTTCATGACCTTGCTTCTGGAGTTGTATTGTATTGTTAGTATCAAACTTCTTCCTGTAGGAAACTCCCACTAGAACTCTGTTTACAGACCGAGCGTGGTGGGTGAAAGGTTAACGTTCTGGCTTCGCATTCGGGGGGACGCGGGTTCGAATCCCCGTCCGAGTATCCAGACTTGGGTTTCCCCAAATCACTCCAGGCGAATGCCGGGATGCTTCTTTCAAAAGGCTATAGGCCGAATTCCTTCCCGTTCCTTGTCTCAATTTCATCCCGCCTCTAACGATCTCGCTGACGACAAGGCGTAAATCCAAAGAAAAAAAATCAATTTACAGCAGGTGATTTGCTTCCGCGTGGCTGTTTTAAGCTTTCAACATCAAAGAAAAATTCTGGACCCCATCGGGACATAACGCCCGGTCCAACAGTTCATTGCCAAACACTGTACCGAATTGGCTATGAATCTTTTCTGAGATTTCTTCATTCCCAACTGCTCCTTTACAGAAAAATGAAAACGTTTGAGGGACAAGTTCATCTACAGATACATCCTGAAAACTGTGGGTGGCATAGATTGCTTTGCATCAGACCGAATCTTTGTTCTGTGCATTCCAATATCTTAACTACCTGTCATTGCGATCTAAGTACCGAAGGTGGTGGGTGAGCGGTAACGCTCTGGCCTCGCATTCGAGAGGACGCAGGTTCGAATTCCCGTCCGGGTACCAAGACTTGGGTTTACCCAAATCACTCCAGGGAAGGGCCGGGATGCTTCCTTCAAAAAGGCCATGGCCGAATTCCTTCCCGTTCCCAGTCCTTTGCAACCTCTTATGGCCGCGACGTTGGCGAAGCGTAAAGCCATAAAAAAAGCGATCAAAATACTTGTGTGAGAGAAGATTTTCACTGCATTGATTGTAACAGTTGTTTGTATGTTACTTTAAAAAACTATGAAAAAACTGCGTCGTCTGTCTACCACAGAATCCCAGTCCAATCTCGCGTCAATTCTGTGACACTTTCGTAAGGAGTGTGGCAAGCGGTCACAAACAGCGCGGCTCATCTCTGCACATTATTTATACTAATAATAACGCTCTTGCGATTCGGATTACATACAGCACAATACTGCATAGATGGACATAAAAAAAGCGCCATATACATTAAATTTTGCAGATTACAACATATGGATAACAGTCTACAATAAGCTTTTCCGATAACTGTGTTATGTGCTGATCCAATTTCACATTGCTTTGTACTGTTACATGTAAACACTTAAAGGATTCAAAATTCCTAAGAATTGAACGGATTACTTTGTTCTCATATGCAATATTTTACACATCACCTGGAACTTACTGCAGTTTGAATCAAACTGCCTGTTAGAGCACCAAGTCGAAATAACATCGAGACCGCGTCAGAGTGTTCTTGAAGTCAGCAGCTCAGCAGAATGGTGGTAACCTACGCGGCACAAATTTCCCACGACTGAGTTCCGAGAAAGAATTGACAGCACGGATATGGGTTCGAATACCAACGATCAGCATGCACGGTTTGTGGCAAAGAGATGCGCCGCGGGCTTCTTCGAACTGTCCTTCTCGGTTAACTGGGCGATAGATAGGCCTGGCTTTGCGAAAAGGAATGGAGACGCGTTACTCCGTGCGCGATACGAGGTCATGGCGTTCCATGTGACCGTGGAACCAACTGTCTCTGATCGTGTTCATGTCTTACAAGGAAGGGAAGGAAAATTTACTTTTTTTTAGTAATAAAATTTTGAGTAGAAACTCTTTCATAAATTACGAGATGTGGGACGATCGCTGCGATATACTAGAACGAAGAGAATGAAAAACAATCTTCATTAAATACTGAAATATTTTAAAATCATTTTAAAATTGGCTTAATTGATTTTAATTTGTTTAGGTAAGTCGAAAAGACTGACAAGATGTCACACAATTATTATTATTATAATCTATATATATAAAGATGAATGTGTGTACGTATGTTTGTTTGTTTGTTTGTTAGTTTGTTTGTTAGTTTGTTTGTTAGTATGTTAGTCTGTTTGTTCTTCATACAAATCCACAGTTTTCATCCGATCTCGATGAAACTTTCCACACTTATCCTTTGAAACAAGGAGAAAAATACTGTCTACATTTGATTGAAAAATTATCTGTATAAATAATACATGTTGTCTCATAATTTCGAAATACTACTGAACGGCGATAGACAGACGCGTTGGATATGGAGGTCTCTCTACTTTTTTTTCGTGTAGCGGTCATGTAGCTCAGTGGCTAAAGCACTGGTTTACTAATGTTTGGGTCGTGGTCTCCGGTTCAAATCTCCGTGGAGGCTAAGATTTTTAAAAATTGTTTTTGATCGTAAGAGTCACGCCTGGGCCGTCGGATATTCGGATTGAATTTTAAACTGTAGATATTACAAAGTTAGGCGTGCAATGCGAAGCAAATCATAGGAAGTCTTGCAATGCTGTAGGTGTACACTTTTTTACGTTATAATGATTCCTCAGGGGTTTTTCGCAGTGAGTGTGTGTGTGTGAACCGCAGTAATAATACTATAAATACGGAAGTAAGTCTCTGTCTTTTTGTTACGTTTTGACGACTTAATGGCTATATAGATATTGATGGAATTTGATAAGAAAATCTATATGAACGGCACAGGACATTTTTTCCATTATAATTAACAGTTTTAGTCACGAAATTTTGAGACCTTATCGAATGGTGACAGAAATATGTTGGAAATTGATTCTCTTCAAGAGACAGGTTCGACGGTAGAATGATATAGTGATAGCCTTCCTGTCATATTATGCCGACTCGGTGTTGTTTGGGACCAATCCTTCGTTACCAACAACTTTCTTTATTCAATTCTGGCAAAAAAATTCTTAATTCACGCGAACGTAGTCGCGGGTACGAGCTAGTTATTAATAGTAGTAATAAAACATGACAAAGTACTAAACCGATTATAATAACGCTGGATTCATTTCTTACAACTTCGTGGATTTTTCCCACTTTGGATCTGGTAGTATTCAGGCCCGGGATTCCAAATTACGTATTGCAATTGAAGTATGGGATCCTGAGAAAGACGTGTATAATTTTGACAGTGAATGCAAATGAATGGTTAGCTGACATCATCAAACAAATAACTGGGAAGTGTTTGGGAGTTAACTATGATACGTGAATGTTAACGAAGTTAGAAAAATATTATCAAAAACAAATTTGTTCTTCCTTATTTTACACAAGGAGGAAGACAGAAAATAAAACGAAATCTTTTATGTTGGACTACTAGATTCGAAATTGAGGACGGCCGTACTGCTTTGTAAGTTGGGTGCCGGATGCACAAGTATTAACGCTGCCAGCTCATCCATATGTGAACAGCAGCCCGTGGTCTAGCAAGCCAAGTGAGATAACATTGGAGGTGAAGCGATCTGCCAACTTTCTCACTTCGGTATGCGCCAACTTCTCGGTATACTTCAAGGGAGCGATCTGCATCGGAAAATTTCGTTTAGTCCTCGCTCTAAATCTCGAGACTATGTCACGGTAAGAAGACGTTATACCATTCAACAAGATGCTATTGAAACTGACGTAATTTGTGTGGTCTTGCGGCCTGGTGACAGAGATTGGATTGCCGCGCATTCCACCTGTCATGATTGGACCAAGCGGAATCAATTTGGATGTGGACAAAACATGTGGCAGCGTATATTTTACAAAAACCGCCCGGGGAAGTAGTAGCTACAATTCTAGCAAAGCCGGATATAAAGATTACCCCTCCAGAAAAACACAATTATTTAATATGGATCCTAAGTCAGTCAATGCAGGATATATCGCAGAACCCAGAATTTGTAAGAATACCTGACAATGCTCAAAATAAAACAATGGAGCCTAAAGAAAACTGAGAAATATAAAATTAAGTTCGGGGGCTATCTGGATGAGATACTCAAAGACAAAAAGAACACCAGCTAAAGTTTCTCGACCAATGAATGACAAGGAAAGGGCTGCAGTTTGTTGATTCGCCATGACATCGGAAGAGGGAGAGAAACAAGAGATGACTAGCGGATGAAGGTTCTGGTTTCGAGACGCCTGTTCGGGCCTGGTGGACATTGGTTAAGAATAATGGTGGTGTGTGTTTATATCGAAAAGGGGAATGAACTGTTGTTGTTAATTTCTCGATGGAGTGTTTATGTTGGTTTTCATGTGTAGTTTAATAAAAAAAAAAAAAAACATGATACCTGAACTACGGAGCGTTCTGGCGTAGCTCTTATGGTCAAAGGGAACTCTTAAAAATTCCTGGCCTACTGGCATCTGAACTCAAATCTAAACTTTGAGAACCACCGCCTTAACCACTGAGTTACCAGACAGCACGGAAAAATCAGTCTTTTTTAAATTAAATATTCAGAGAAGTTTATGTATAAGCAGCAAAAGAAATTTATTAAGGAGAAAGTATTTAGTATACCTCCTTGTAAACAAAAGTTCTTGTCAGAACGCAAAGGTCTTGATTTTTTGCTTGGGATTTTCGGTAATATTGTTTGTATAGGGATTGAACAATCTTGGCTACTGCCAACGCCTGAAGTTGATGCTACTACAGTGACTTACGTGCACTGCGGGTTGCGTCTAGCTCACGCAGGCACTGACGCGAGGTAAACATTGCCCCTGCAGTCCGTGGATCTACTTTTAATTTAATTTCTAAGCAAGCAATATGTTCCAACGTGAACAGAGTATGCTTTCTCAGAAGACGTGAAAAGTTATCTTATTAATTGTTGTGGCTTTTATATTAGTTAAAAAAAAAACGGATTTTGACAGCAAAAATAATACAAAAGGGTTAGCCTAAATTATTCATCGGCAATCAAAACATTGTGATCAAACGTATACGACCTACAAAGACGAATTATACATTTTAAAAAATACATAAACTCATCAAGTTTAAATGCCCGCTTGGTGTCTGGCGTGCACGGTAGATGGCAGCAGTGGACAAGATGACGGAAAACAGGAGAAGAGACTGTGACAGGATCCGTGTACCTGGATATGTTGCAGGTGTGGGTGTCTCCACAACTGACTCCTCCACTTTCATCCTACAACAGGATGGGGCTCCACCTCACTGGAGTACAAATGTGCCTCAACAGAGAACTACCACATCGCTGGATAGGGCGCGGTGGTCCGATTAATGTTCCTCTGTTGTCATGGCCCCCTGGACGCCAGATCTAACCCCATGTGATTTCTTCTTGTGGGGTAATGTGAAGGACGAAGTTTATATGCCTCCAATTCCAATAACACTGCAAGGAACTGATCACTGCTGCTATGACGGACATTGATAGGAACTTGCTTTCGAACGTATCGAGGGAACTGGATTACAGTTTGGAAGTGTTCCGGGTGACCAAGTACGTACCAGAAATTTATGTATCTTTCCATGTATCAATCGTCTTTCTAAGTCACATACTTTTCAATACACAGTATTTTGAAACCCGATGAATCATTAGGCTAACCCTGTATGTAGGAACACCAATCCTATATAAAAAGCTATAATATAACACAGAAGTGCAAAGAAAAATGAAACATTTATTTCTGATTAGATGACAGCAGATGTATAAAAGTTGTAGTCACATAAATCGCCTTCAGAGTCGACGATAAAACGAATTATGAATTCTTTGTCATCTGATACTTCCTTCAGAATGCTTCTCTATAGCTAAGCTCGTAAACGGTGTTTGAAACTCTCTGGTAGCCTGAAATTTATATTGTTACGGGCTGTAAGACTTGTCGATGCTGAGATTATCAGAGCCGTCAGAGTAATGCGAGCAAGAAACAGAAGGAATTTTGCCATGCCCTTCTAAAGGAACCATCCCAGCATTCGGGTGGAGTGATCTCGAGAAATCAGAAAAGTCAGACGGAAATTTAAATCCGTGTCCTGCCGATTGCCAGGCACTGCCGTGAAGATCTTTCTAAATCTGGCGCAGTCAGACTGTATAGTAGGTTTCAAATAAAAAAACAATAACTAATGCTATTTTCTTCTTCAAAGTATTGTGGTATAGTTGTTACGTTATAGATTGTGTTTCCTTTCGGATTTTTATGAATGAAGTCTATTTTAGGAACACATTGATTGCAAGCTCAATAATACATTACATTAGTTTTGTGCTGCTTAAGAGCCCTCGCGTTCATTAAGGTCAAAGAAGCTGATCGTAGAGGATATCGTGTTGGTCTCGAACTGCAGGGGTTGCCGCTTGCAAATGAAGGTTTTTAATTAATTATTGTGTCCGTCCTGTGTCGTCCATAATATTATATATAGAAATACTAAGAGAATACTGTATGGACACACATAATATTGATAGACCTTCAAAATCTGTAAACAATGTAGTATAAGTATAAAAGCTATGAAGTTGGCTGAATGGATGTATAATAGACGAAAAACTCAAAACTAAAAACATATGCGATAAAAGTTTCTCACATATGTCCTATTCGAGACTTGTTAATTCGTAAAAACTATCTCTACCTCCAGTACATGGTAGTAATTAAATATAAATCGACAGTTGCTTTCAGAAACAGAACACAACTAATTAATATGTTATGAAAACTTCTTGACCGCGACGATAGATGACAATACCGGTTAATCTTTTTTTTTTTTTTTTTTGCTGTCGTCAGTCTTTCGACTGGTTTGATGCAATCCTCCATCCCTCCTATCCCGTGCTAACCTCTTCATTTCTAAATACCCTTTACAGCCCACGTCCTCAATTATCTGCTTCATATATTCTAATCTCTGTCTTGCTCTACAGTTCTTACCTTCGACTGTTCCCTCCACTAACAAATTAACCAATCCAGCATGTCTCAAAATATGACCTACCAGCCTGTCTCTTCTTTCTGTAAGCTTCTTCCACAAACTTCTTTTCTCACCCATCATCTAAAATGTATGTATTAAAATATGAAAAATTAAATTTGTCTGCAAAAAGAAAAGATCTGCTGAGTTCTGTGAAATTTACGTTTCATAGTTTTCGAATAACGTCACCATTTATGACCGAGGCAAACTATGAACTGAGGCAAACTACGAACTGAGGCAAACTATGAACTGAGGCAAACTATGAACTGAGAATCGGTATCGCAATGGAGAAGTCTTTGACCATAGGTGAAGATATGTCAGCCACTGAAGGTCAACTGGGAACTAACTTACCATTATTTTTTACCAAACCGTCATATGTGTATTTGTTTTTGGTCACTCACACTTCGTCTTGTTCTGTACAGTGTAACAAGTGCTTCTTCTCGTAGTAAAGTTGCCGAGGTGAGTTGTCATCAGAATCTTAGCCTTCTCGACGTCTCTACCTTAGGGGGCCCAGGATAATCCTCACCGGCACGGTAAACTTGGCCGTTTTAATTACCCTATACCGTTCGCAGGCTTCCCTCCGGCTCATCCTTCCTCTTCGCTCATAATAAAAGGTGCGGCTTAAATAACATTCCTCAGAGCCCCCAAGACAAGGAAGTTGCTCGCTACCTGGGCAGAATTATTAGCAGGGGAGAAGAGAGACGGGAAAGCTTTGCTGTCTCCACTTACACCACCAGAACAGCAAGAAGGGAGCGCCATTACAGTTAAATTTCAGATTAAGTACATACAGATATCACGAATATAATTAATCGGATCAGTTCTTAATTTGAGGATACACTGGACAGTGCAAGGAGTAGACAAGTAGGAAGGTTAAATTTGTATATGGGGCGCATTCCCTTTTCCACATAATCGCCGAACGGCTTCTTTAATCTCTCTGCGCAGAAGTTCTCCGCCTGCGATTGAGTCAATTGACAAAGGTGGCCTTGAGTTTAGTTTCATCATCCAGAGCATTAATCGTCAATGATCGATCAGATGGCAGTTTTTGGTCCTCTTACTGAATGATTTCCTCCATCAGGATAATGGGACTGTCTCTCCACTCTTCATTATGAACATTTTTACGAACGTTTTTGCGGTCGTTTTTGAAGTCTCCGCACCATTGTCTAACCTTTCTTTGACTTATTACTGCATGTACGTAAAATTAGCACAATTCCAGATGAATCTAAGCAATTAAAGATCATTTTTCCCCCAGCATGCACTTCGCAAATGGGTTTAGCAACGATTTTTACAGACAATGTTGTCTGCATTCGTCATCAGACTACTGAATCAAAACAATAAATTTGTTGAAGTCTGAAAAAAATGCGTAGATGGCGCTGCGTGCGTAAAACTTTTGTTCAGATCCGCCAATACTTATATATAAAAAAACGGACAATACATGCGCCTAATATAATAAGGTTTGACACGTTCTTTATGCAAATATGGTGCTGTGTTTGCCGTTTAAATAGGTAGAATAGGAACATAATTGGTCAGTTAGTAAGGCGCATAGTAAGGAGCAGGAAGCAATAGGTCTTAATCTCGGCTTTGGTGGGAATTTTTACGGGTCCTTACAGTCATTCACCTGCGGCAAAGCTTTGCTTTGTTCATGTGGAATATGCTAGGGCGTTACGTGTTTCGGATTCCACGCAAAAATATAGGAGCCGTTTAACAGGTAGGGTTAAAGGACTAAGTTATCGTAGCCACGACAGAGACGAATTACGTGGCACTTTGAAATTCTTTAACCTAAGCTCCACAGTATATTACAGGTATCAGATATAAGTTTTCACCAAACGTTTAGATTACTCAGTATAAAGTAACTGATGTTCAACAGAAACATTACTAAGGATTACGTATTATTTCACTTGCATCTATTTTTCGTCAGCTATTATGGTGATATATCTTCATCAGTATTGTGGATTGCCTGTCAGACTGAGAATTCCATAGCATTGGTAATGTAGCATGGCAATAATTAGATGCTCGTAGTCAGATAACTGGAATATAAATTCCTGGCGTGAGAGAATCTGATTTCAGTAAAAATGTAGAGGGTTCAGTTCCACACAATGTAACACCGAATAGAAGATTCTAAAGTCGAAGTTTATGACTTATGAGTAAGTGTGCAGTTCCAAAATATTAATTCATATACCTGGAAAAGCCAACTGCGTTCTACAGCATGCGTCCAGTTACCTGTAATTCTATCATATGTAGGACGGATTACCAGTTTTTAAATAATTACACCACGATTATCTTGAGTATGAACTGTTTTTTATTGCGGGATTAGTAAATGGATTTGGCAACTGTTAATGTCTGTCTTACAAATGCTGGAAAAGGAAAGACGAAGCATGTGCACAAAGGTGGAAGGTACTAATTTGGTTCTATTTTATAGCACAGTAATTTAGAATAGGGCAGAGATCGCCATGAATAAAACGAACGAACAAGGTAGAGGAAAGCGGTCTAAGCGTTCGAGACAGGCAGATGTGGTACTACCTTACTTCGCTGTGGGTCTTTTGTTTCCACGGCGGAGGAGCCTTATTAGGATCGGCTTTCACAACCCTCTTCCCCCTCCCTCCCCTACTTTCCTACACCAACCACGATTTACAAAATTTCGCTCTAATGACTGCTATCCCAGACCGGTCGTTCAAGTGCGAATTTTGCAGTAATTAGCGCACTTTGAAGGCTAGGCGGGAGCTCCGAAAAGCAGCGGCGACGGGGCGTAAGGACTTTTCTCGTCGACCGCACAAGTTGTTTCCAACTTTTAAGACAGCCACAATACCCAACAAACTCAAAACATTAGCAGCATGTTCGAAAATTCCGTATAAAGTTAACATGCCGCTAATGAAGTGCACTTTAGCGGTAACCAAATTTTAACGGAAGAGTTGAAGTATATTACACCTTAAGACTGACGAACACCAATATTAATTAGTTGCAGAGCAAGTGTGTGTGTGTGTGTGTGTGTGTGTGTGTGTGTGTGTGTGTGTGTGTGTGTTTGTGTGTGTGTGTACGCTGAAGAACATCAATATTTTACAACACTCATATGCATAGGTATAAAAATATTTATTTATAATTTACTACAGTATATTTTACACAGCTATCAACAAAGTATTTTGTTTTAATCATCGCTTTGTGGCTAGACGACATCGAGGTCATTAGAGAGTATGCAGAACAATGAACGGGAACAAATTCTAGAATTGTGTTTCAAACCAACGTCCTAACTTGAATGATTTTGGAAGATTACGGAAAACTTAAAACCGGACCTGGGATCGAACCAGCGTTCTCCCATATGCCAAGTCGGAACGTTAATCGCCCAGCCGCCAGGATCAGGGTTAGTCCTACGTATCAACAGGAGCCTACTGTCCTACAATTCACGAAAGTGTATAGAGTGCTTTGCACCAAAAGCAAGACATTCAGTGTCCACTTTAATTAATCACGCAAAGTGGAAGAATTTTTTTCTATTTTAAGATATATTCTACTTTCGAAGAATTGAATACATCGTGGTAGCGTATTAGTATGTTTTTCATTTGCTGTTGCATTTAGTGGTTCTTTGCATTACTATTCCCTCATTAATGAAATTAGTTTGCAGTTGCTAGGAATAAACTGGATGTGTATCTATTCTATAAACTTAGCCGTCTTTGGAGAAACTATGTGGGTGTAATTATCCTACAGACGAAGTTATAGGATACGTGGTGTGGTTCTGACGATTCAGCTGCTTGTAATGACGCACGAGCTTTTATGATCTGTATATGAGATATAATGGCGATTCATAAACATAGCTGTTAGCTGTCGCTGATGTTGGTGTCGCAATGTCTGTGTTTGCTTAATTAAAAATATATCTGTGTATTTGGAGAGATGATGGTTCGTCTGTACTAACATTGTGGTTACTGACAGTGCGTTTAGTATACCAATTGTGTACTAAATTTTTCCTTCAGAAGATGGTTTCGTATATAAAATTTATTTCTTAATGTAAAATTTTTTGTGAAGTTACTTACTGTTCATGTATTCGTGTGTATCTGGAATTTGATGAAGTGATGTATGAGATGTAATAGGTGTTCACTTTGAGAGTAGTGTCTTTACGTGGATATATGTGTGAGTGTGTGTGTGTGCGTGTCTCATTAGTCATTTCTAATCTTCTTGAGAAATGTTTGACTGCTTGGCCAATATAAAATGCGTGATATCATTAAAATTTTCATGCAACAGATACGAACACAACAGTCTTTATATACTTTTGTAGCATAATACACAGACTATGCTATTAGGTTAAAGTAATTACAGATATCATTGACGCCTTGTACGGAAAAAATAGAACTCTTATAAAATCCATAGATTCAGTAATCAAGAGACTGATTTTATAAAATTGGTATACATTCAGCTTTATTATTATTAAAGCCGTCCAATAATTGTAAAATTTTCTTGCTTCATTCTTTATGGCCCGTTGGCGTCGAGGTCCATAACTCCTGCAGAGGAGTGAGGACAAAGAATCGGCCACTGCCTTTTGAAGGAATAGAACCGGCATTCCCGTGGGATGATTTCGGGGAACCATAGAAAACCGAAATCTGAATGGCCGTTTAAGGATTTGAACCAATATGCTTCAGAATGCTAGGATCGAGCGTTACCGTAACCTTCTGTATCACTTTTTTTTCGCAATAAAATTGGGAAGTAAATACGTAACGGTTAAATACTTCGTCCACAGAACTCCAGCCCAATCAAACAATTGTTAGGAAGAAGACTTGTATCCAACACAACAGCGTTGATTGGAAATCTGTATGTTCGTTTGTCGAGCCACTTGAGAGTTTGGATGTGTCACTGCTTTGCTGACACGTCTACTCGCAGTTATTTAGCGCTGTTTGTAGAGAGCCATTAGCGTAAGATCGACTCTCTCCCAGGAATTGGAAAAGCATTTAGCTGTCTGAGTCCATCAGGCATGTCAAGTCAAAAACACAAATGCAAATAGCAGCGAGCACCTAAAAGCTACTCCCCGAAAATCACAGCTGCGACGCCCTTCACCAGGAAATAAATCTCTCCCCAGATCGACGTTCCCCCCGTTATGGATTAAAATTACCGGCGGGAGCGGTGCCACAGAACTACTTTCACTGGAACTATACTCAAGAGGACAAAAAGCTTACACAATAATTGGAAATTAGTGAATTTTGTAATAAGGGGTAATTACGTTTGACTTGGCGTGACAAGGGGAAGGGGGATTATAAGTTTCGTGACGTCATATTGAAAGAGCTGGTTTTTTTTTTTCTTTGTTTTTTGTTTTTTTTTTTAAGCCTGTAACATCTAAAACTCGGAGATAACACTAATCAAATCTACACACCACTAAAGATAAAATATAAAGCGAAAATACACTACTGTACTCGGCGACTAGTCAACTGCTACTAACGTGCACTGCTTACAAAATGTAAACATTCAGAGATTACACCAACCAATCTTCACACCACTAAAGATAAAATATACAGTAAAGCGAAAATACGCTACTGTACTCCACCAGGTACTCCACCTGTGACTACACCATAAGCCGAAAGGAAATAATAAAGTAGTTCATCATGCTTGCAAAGCTTGAAGCAGGCTTTCTCACGTTCTCAAGCAGAGATGTTCACGGAAGCATGAAGAGATGTCTTCATCTGACAAAGTAGAAGAGGTAACTAGCGTAAAAATACTTTTGTTCTCGTCTAGTAGTCAAGGAATATAGTTTTTACTATAATTACCATAGGTAGAAAAAGATTCCAAAGAAACGAGTAGCATATTAGTAATTAACTCAACTCTTTGAGTACTTTCATATACCGAGCGTGGTGGGTGAGCGGTAACGCTGGGATCTCGCATTAGGAAGGACGCGGATTCGTAACCCCGGCCATCCAATTTTTGGTTTTTACGCGCAAACGCCGGGATGGTTCCTTAAAAATGCCATGGCCGAATTTCTTCCCTTTCCTTGTCCCAAATCCATCCCCAACTCGAAGGGAGCGACCATAAACCACGTACCACCATTTTGGCCCCCTGTGAACCGCCCCTCCTCCCACGTAGCCCAACGTGTCATTTGCCTCTAACCCCCCCCCCCCCCACACCCTTTTTCCCCGCGTGGCGCGTAGCTTTTTTCCCTCCTGATTCCAGAAGACATTCTGTATTGTTTTCTCTTGTCAGACTATCGTAAATTACATACGGAGATAATTAAATGACGGAAATATATATTCACACTCCGTTGTGTGTTCTGTACCTTACTTTAACTCTGACAAATGATATGAATGAAAAGCTACTTGGCTTGGCTTGGACTCTCCCCTTCCCCCCCCCCCCCCCACATAACCCATCGTAGCGTAGGGGACGTCCAATGAATTACGTGAGGTGAAATGGGGGGGGGGGGGATCCTGCGAAATCTCACGAAACCTCACCAAGTGGAGGGGGAGGGGTCAACTGAAATCTCACATGAGGTTTTGAAATTCTTGTATAATGGTAGAGCTAAAAAAATCTATTTTAGGGGGGCAAACCGACTTTAGGGGGAGGGTATAGCCACTCTTGGGAGCATGAGGTCTCAAAAAGTTGCGAGGGCCTTCATAGAGGGTGGTGTCATGTCATTTTACAGGGGGAATGTCCGACCAAATCTCACCTGAGGGGGGCCGAGTCCAACCAAATCTCACAAAGTCTCACCAGAGAGGGGGGGGGGGCGGAATTAAGGAAAAACACCTCACGTAATTAATGGACGTCCCCTTACCAGTCAACCTCTCCCCTCCCCCCCCCCCCCTAGACGGAGCCACGTTGTTTATGGACGCTCCCTAATTACCTCAACATTGAGAAGGCGTAAATCCATAAGCAAAAAAAGTACTTTTATACGATTTTCACGAACTGCTGTCTACTATTGTTGCAAACAAGCAATTAGATACAATCCATAAGGTAATATAATGAAAATAATATAATATTTTGATGTAAATTTAAAATCGTGGTTTTAGTTGTGGTTCAATATTTCAAGTCAAACAAATGAGGATTTGTATGATATTACAGAGCAGGTCCTTTTTCCTCTTTACACAATTATGAAAATTTATATATCTTTTTTTTTTAAATTAAAAAAAAAATCGTTTATACAACATCACACATTCATTAAAAACATCTAATAACTCTTGATACAATTAGACTATTGAGATGAATCAATTTTTCTTCTGAATATTACACAATCCGTGATATAAAATCTGTTCGTGTCCTCCTTCCGTATTTAAGTCTTGTCTCCCCCATCTCAAATTTTGTTACCATCTCTCTAAAGGGAGAAAACACACTGGTGTTGGAAGGAGACATCAGCTACACATCTCCAGCGGAAAAATCTTTGCTTTTTAGATATACTAGTAATAACTATGGCTACAATTTTACAGGGTGGCATTCCCAACTGAGGCTGTCAAAGGAAAATGTTTAGTCACAGTTGGTTGTAACTTTTGTCTCGAGGTCGCAGGCAGCTTCTTGTCGGTACAGATTTGAGACGTTGGTCGCAGACGTGAGCGCTAGTTTTACAGTTCACTTGGGAGAAATTCATTACCGGAGACGGTGATCGTTTGGGAGTGAGTGAAACTGTAAACCGCTATTTTACTGGCGCGCTCTGCACTGGACGCTCAGCGAGTCTGTTCTTTAATCAAGAGAAGCAATCAAGAGAGTGAGGAGGCCGTAAAGATAACGAGCTTGCTTCCCAGCACTCAGTTCTGCGACGACCTTGCAACTGTGCTATCACCAAAACACGGCCTTCGCATCGCACGAGGAGACTGCTACGTACATTTCTTCATGGCGGGAGTTACAACTTCTAAATAACGAGTGCTACGTGCGCAACAGCAGATCTTAGTATTAAGATACCGTCGTAAGATGTTTCTTGACCTTGCACAGCAGTAATCAGTTGGCAAAATATGCGACGCTTGCTAGGAAAATTCATTTGAACAATACCTTATAGGATGTTGTAAGTCAAAACAAGTGATGATCTGCTGGTTTTGAGTAACATTTTATAATAATCACGTGGTATGGAAAGGCCGAATAAAAATATCATCATCATATATATTATTTCTATAAGGTATTTTTTTTGTCACAAGCCATTATCTCCCTTCATACTCAACCTAAATCAATAAATGAGGTATCATTTAAAAGCTTATGGTCTCCACTTTCGTCACATCATATTTTAAGAAAGGATTTTTTTTTTTGAATTCGACCAATAAAGGACAAAAATGTCAATATTTCTAAAATGCGTTTTTTTGTGTCTAGAGCCATTTATCTCCCTTCATATATAACCGATCTAGATAAATGAGGTAACATACTAAAGATTAAGGTCTCCGCCGTGGTCACATTATATTTTAAGAAAGGAAATTTTCGTAATTCGATCCTTAAAGGGCAAAAATATCAGTATTCCTAAAATGTGTTGGTTTTTTTTTGTGTCCCGAACCATTTATCTCCCTGGATACCTAAAAGAAATCGATAAATGAAGTAGGATTATGGAGAGTAATGTCTCAGCTCTGGTGACATCATATATTAAGGAAGAATTATTTTGGAATTCAACCCTTAAATGGGAAAAGTATCAATGATCCTTCAACGCATCTTTGTGTCACGAGACATTTATCTCCATTTATATCTTACCGAAATAGTTAAATGAGGTATCATTCGAAATATGAAGGTCTCTGCTGTGGTCACATCATTTTTAAGAATGATTTTTTTCTGAATTGAACCCATAAAGGGCAAAAATATCAGTATTTCTAAAATGCGTTTTTTGTGTCTAGAGTCATTTATCTCCCTTATTAATTAAACAAAATTGACAAACGAGGTAAAATTTTAAAGACTGAGGTCTTCGTAACGTCCTCGGTTTCATTACATCATATTTTTAAGACAGGAATTTTTCAAAATCCGACTCTTAAATGGCAAAAGTATTAATATTTCTACAACGCATTTTTCTGTGACGAGCCATTTATCTCCCTTGATACCGAACCGAAATCGATAAATGACATCGTTTTAAAGATTAAGGTAAAATCATAAATCAAGAAAGAATTTTTCAGAATTTAATGGTTAAAGAGATCGCGCGATGAGACAGATCAGAGCCAAACCCTTAAATTGCTGCAGCAGATATCACAGAGATGTTAATAAACTGTTTTTTATACAATATGTGCCTTTTCGGATATTTTTCTTCTGTTACGAAAATAATTTTGTTTTGCTATACAATTCCAATGAAAACATTTTATTTGCACAGCAACACATATGACGGAGATGTTGATATTCTGTGTGCATTTTTTTCAGGTTGGTTGTATTCTGTTAAGGTCAGCGACAGTTTGTCGTACATACAGTGTGTTTTAAATTTTACTGTTTCGTAATATGTTGTAAGTATTGTGATGCGTAACTATTACATTAAACAAATAAATATTTGATACAAAAATGCGGTTCAACTTTTCATTATATTGCAAGCATTCAACCATTTATTCGCGAAATTTTCGCACGGGTCTTCTTGTCGTATTCCGGTAATCTTCTGCAGTACTCTGGACCCAGGTGTGAGTGGACGATTTAAAAACACATAGTACACGGATCGAAATTAACGGAGCAAAAACTGGAATTTAGTAATGTAAATTAAATATGTTTTCTGACATCATCAATAAAAAGTTTATATTACTGTTCACTTCAGAAAAACACAATTCGTTCACAATAAATCAGTATTACATGTTCGAGATTCTCGGACCTCTGGAACTGCGTTACTAAGATAAACAAAGCAGAGATCCTTCTAAAAGACCTCGCCTTTCAAACATACATTAAACTCGGCAGATTACTGTAATTAGTTTGAGTACACCTGGTATGGTTCGAAATTAAAGAAGGAAAAACTGGAATTTATTAACGTAATTGAAATATTATTTTCAGCTACATTAATGGGGGCACAGAAGTTTTATATGGATGGCAGATTTAGTTAGGCTTTACTTACGCTAAATTTTTTTCTGTTCAGTTGTGGATTTTCATAGGTCACTCAGATCTACAAAAATATTATTGTTCACTTGAGCAAAACACCGAATAGTAACACAAAATAACTTTCTACAGTGTTGTTAGAAACATTAGGCTTTTTTTTGGAGAGGGGGGGGGGGGCTGTCATCAGTCTTTCGACTGGTTTGATGCAATCCTCCATCCCTTCCTATCTAGTTCTAAACTTTTCATCTGTACATATGCCTTATAACCCACGTCCTAAATTATCTGTCTTCCTCTACACTTCTTACCTTCGATTGTACCCTCCACTGACAAATTAACCAATCCAGCATGTCTTTTTTCTGTAAGCTTCTTCCACAAACTTCTATCCTCACTCATTATTTCCAAAACTCGTTCATTTTGTACTTTGTCTTTTCACTTAATTTTCAGCATTCTTCCGTAGCGCCACATTTCAAATGTATCAATTTTCTTTCTTTCTGGTATTCCTAAAGTTCATGTTCCGCTACCATAAAGTGCTGTGCTCCACATATAGAGTTTTAAAAAGTTCTTTCTAAATACTAGATCAATATTTGAAACTAAAAGATTTCTCTTTTTCATGAAGGCTCTTTTTGCTAGTGCTATTCTGATTTTAACATCATTCCTGCTTCGGCCGTCGGTTGTAAGTTTGCTTCCCAAGTAACAGAATTCACTCAATGTACTTCTCTTATTGCATCCGATCTATTTTTATATTTAATCTATTAGTATTGCTATCATTTCTTCTACATTTCATCAGTTTAGTCTTGCTTTGATTTATATTCAGTCCAAAATCTTCCTTCAGTACTTTGTTCATGTCATTCACTAACTTCCCAATATCCTCAGCCTGTTGTTCTAACAAGACAATGTTGTCAGCAAATCATAGCATACTGATTTTTTCTCCTTGAACACTTATACCACATGAAAAACTTTCTTTTACTTTCTTTATTGTTTCTTGTGCATACAAGTTGAATATTAAAAGGGATAGACTACAACCTTATCTCTCTCAATTTTTAACTGATGCATATATTTCATGATTCTCTACTTTTATTATAGGCACTTGATTCTTATAGTTTATAAAGTATATTTTAGACCTGACTTCTTTAAAACTTTGAACATCTTGTTCCACCTAACATTATCAAAAGCTTTTTCTAAATCAACAAACGTCATAAAAGTATCTTTGTTTTTCAGGTTTTCGTAGAATTTATCTTTGGTGGAGTGGGAAACTTCTGGTTGCGATTGTATTAATTATCTCTGATGGCTATCTTTTGAAGTTAAGAACAGATTATCATTTCCGGTCACAGAGTTATATGACATATAGCAAACTTTAATTTGTATCCTAAGTTTTTAAACATCTGAAAACCTCATGAATATTTGTTCGATGGTTCTGGATTCATGCCTTTATAAGCTCATCTACAGAGACAACCCGCTACAGATTTATATGTAGAGATTTTCCATCCCCATCATTGCAGACAGCAACCTCCTATGCATTGATATCCAACCCATTCTTAAAGCCCTCTAAGTTACCAGAAAACCACTCTCTCAGTATACAGGCAGTGTCACTTGAGGGATAATTTTAAGATCTTAACAATAAGACGAACTGTACAACGTGGAACTGTTTATACAAGTCAACCTAATTCAAGAAATCAGGGCGACAAATTTCAAACTATTTATGTTACCGTTCGGAAAACAAATATTATTCTTTGCAATCGGTAAAAGGGAAATACAGTCCCTAGAAATGTCGTTGAAAGAATCCAATGTCTTAATTCCTATACGTCTGAACGGTGCGAAATTCGGCAATACCGTCCAACACTTTCGTTTTCAATAAACATTATATTCAAGAATTTCATTGAATCTTTACATCTCACCTAATCCACTTAAAAATACTACGTTTGGATAATATTTTTAAGCGTGAGTGATTTTGCAAGTATAATCTCAGTTGTAATTATTCTCTTATACTGTTAGAGAATGTGGTGGGAACAAAACCGACATATAAAATACCAACACAAAAAAAGAAAATTTTCGACAAACTGCTTCACTCAGCTTCGTCGCCACGATAACATCCTCCTTACTTATCTGGTACACATGCGTGCCGTTTGGGAAGTGATCGCTTTTTTCTCTATTCACAACACGATACATGTAGTGTAGGTGCATTCTGTTACATTTTCTTTAGCTATGTTTTATTTACTGGTTCAGGTAGCAATCAACAAATTTCAACAACTCTGCAAAAATCTTCCCTAGAATTAGCAGTGCATGGAAGGTAAAAGATGACAGCGAGCACAAGCTGGCACTTGATTTCATGTTTGTGGGTGTGGGAAAAATTTCTTTTGCTGGTAAGGGTGTCAGGGATTGGAGCAAATCACCAAGGGAAGTGATGAATAATTTATCAAAAACACTGAAGGATTTAAAGTTAAAATTAGTAAATGGTTAAGGTAGGTGGGTGGGTGGGGGGGGGGGATTTTAACACTAATAGTATATGAGATATAACAACAATAATAAAGGGATAAACAGATGATGGGAAATTTCCACACGAACATGGGCTCCATCGCAACTAAAAAAAAATTCCACAATGAGTTTTAGAAGCTGTTTTAAAGAAAGTTAATTAAAAAGTCGTTTTGATTAGTTAAAACACAGCGCCGATGTAGTAAATAATTAGCAAAATTTTTTCTAATCGTGTTCACGCCAGCATATGTAAGAAAACAAAACAATTCTGTGCGACATTTGGCATTCCATGCTGATCTCTAGACATTTGTAGCCTTGCACATAATAGCAGTATTCATTTTTTCTAAGGAATGAATATTTCATTTGTAAATAATCGCCATTAGTAACTTCCAGCCGTAACTACCGAAGCACTCTTCATATCTCTACGCGCATTCCACAGCGGTGAGTGCGTTGGAAAATAACTGTAAATTCCACTCTCTCCTGCCACGAACAATTCTCCGATTTAAATACCCATTTTACGTTTTATTACTGGCAGGACTAGAGTTAAGACTTACTCCTTAGCGGATCCGGAATGTGTGTTTTTAAATATTTCCCAAACCCGGAATATAATGGTCCTTCAGATTACAGATTTTTGAGAATTATAAAAAAATTTTAAAGCGTTTACATGTTTATTCGTATACAACAAACGTCCAAACACAGAATGAACCTATATTTTTGGAAAATACCTTAGCACTACAGAGTTTAATTTTACCGAAGCTAAAATTGAAATGACAGACTGCGAGGTTAAAATCAATCAAACGTAGATTCGAATAACTTACGCTTAACGGCCAAGGAGCGTTACACAAAAGAAACGCCTCTGCATTTGAGCAATGCTCACATCCGGTAACTTGCGACATAAGCAGCTGCGGTCTGGAAGTATGCAGCTAGGACTCTTATTAGCAAACTGAAACTAATACAACACTACGACAGCAGTAATACTCCTTGGGAATTTGGTCTAAGTCCATACAACACAAATCTACCGATACGATCACCACAGCCATTGAGTGGTCTGATAGCTCAGTGCTTAAGGCGCCTGCTTACAAAATTCATGGCCCCTGGGTACCGTCAGGAAGATTTAAGAGTTGTCTTTGATCACATGAAAAACGACAGGACGCTCCGTGGTTCAGATTCCACGTTAAACTGTAAATCCACCTAAGTCAGTGACGGAATACGCGACAAATCGAAACTCTGTCACCAGGTCGCGAGACCACCACAGCTACTGATTTAACAACACTGTCGAAGCAATCTGCTCAACAGATGGGCAAACACAGTAGGTACGGAAACTGGTGCCTACTTCAAACGTCACCGCAAAATGAATCCGAAATACAGCAATATTACATGTTCTTACAGCTTATGGGTTTACTGTTTCTTGTAGTGTACTAAATTACGCTAGTACAACTCGTCACCTTGAACCCATTTATTAATATCGCTTCTTAATATGAGACTTGCTTCATATTCTACAACATTTTTGGTTAATTCATTTAGTACTTAATCAACAAACATATGATTGATATATGATGCTATTAACTACTAATACTTCCATTTTCTTTTTATCCACTCACAATTTTTATATATACATATTAATCTTACTTTAAGGTTAATAACAAATCATTAATCATTTAGTAGTTTAATGAACATATAAAAAAATAACAGCTGGAATCTTTCCTTTACACATTCCTTTACATATTAATCTTGATTTATTGTATCGGCTACAACATTGTGATCCATTCGTCTCCAAGGTCAGAATCAACACACACAAACTCCCTTGACAACGCCAAACTATAATCCAGAGAACATCATTCTCGGTGCCCAGAGAAGTATTATTTCTTTCCTACTGAGAGAAACAAAATTATTCAAATAAATAGTTACCCTACGAGCTGATAATACAACTAAAAATATAGACCAATTGTACAATTGTATTTTCTTCAGAATCAAATTCCCAATACCAACGGAGATTGATACACTGCCTAAATCGTACAAAAATACCAGTGAAAATAGAAAACCTTTAATGGCTAACAGTTCTAATTTCCTTATTTCTGTATTTTCCCCTCTGTCGTCTTCCAATTTTTTCAAACGTTTCGTCTATTTGCCTCAGTTGGGACCTTATTAACGAGGAGATGCTTAGAATATATCAATCCCCGATACATTAAAGTGTAACAGCAGTACTAATAATTGGTGGAAGTTACGGAGACGACCAACTGTAAAGCAATGAGCACTATGACTGAGGAAGCGAACTCAATAACGATTTTAAAAAAGACATTCTGTTGCATGGTGTCTTCTTCCATAAGCTACTCAGTTTTTAAGGACACAAACACTTAATTTTTGAGACACACAGATCAAAAACGAACGCCTTTCTTGTTTGCATCATTAGAATGTGATCGTCTATGATATCGTATCTATTGCGCAGTTGTTATGGTTGCTGTGTCACTGAAATGTTGACGAAGAACCGTGTTGTACGTAGTCTTCTTCTTCTTCACCTTCATTTCCCTACATTATGCCTCCGACGAGTTTTACTCATCATTGGCATAGTGAAATTTGGAGGTTTGATTCCTCAGGCGCATGTCCCAGCTGACGCCAAGCATTTGGTATCTACTGCCAGGTAGTACTACGTACAAATAGAAGAAGTAAACTGTTCCCATCTGTCTGCGAAATGAGCAACTACGTTCTGTGTGAAATGAGTATATGTTTTGTTTATGAAATGTGTAGTTTATGAGCCGTAGAGCGCAGACCGTCCCGAGACTCGCCTTGATGGCAGCGCAAACCGAATAAATCTGTAGTCAGGACGGCCGGCTCGAGCCCGGCCCCGCTGTACCTCCCCTACCCGGAGCCACACTGACGGGTAGCTGCACGTCGTTACTGGTAACGATGAAATTACTATGAGAGTTCAAATTTCTGTTAATGGCAAGTATGGTTCAAAAATTTTAACTAACACACAGCCCACTGACTATTTATGCTTGACATTGTAACAAAAAATCTCAAAGCATTGCAGAGTAAGTTTTATAGAGAAGCGTTAATTTTACCCTTTCTTTAAAGGGAAGTGTTAAAGCATGCCTTAGACTCAAACAATGACTGAAATTAACCATAATTCCAAACCGAACTAGGTGTTCGTTCAAGCTTCTCGCTATAAACAGAAAAGTTTTCTAAAGTTGATAAAACGTATCGGCATGGTTTAGGAATCGTTAAATGTGACGAGTGTGATTGAAAAGTAATCTCTACAGTTGTCCTCCATTGATGGGACCATTTATAAATTATGAACAACAGATTTGGACCGAAGATATATTTTGACCACAGAAAGGATTGAAAATACTACAGTAACATTGTTGTAAAACAGTTCAAAATACAGCTTATGCCAGTTTCTTGGCGATTAGACATGCAATTGCCCGGTTGGCTCAGTTGGTTGCAGCACCGTGATGGTTTCCGGCACCCGACGTGCACTGAGCTCGTTCGAGTCCCGGAAGTAGAAGTAATTTTAATCATCGGGTTTTGGCCGGCAGGGTAGGAGGTGTGGTGGCGTACATTTACTACTCACCAGATTGTGTAGCAAACTCCTTGTACGAATCCAAAACCTGTATGGACTGTGGGCATACGGCAATTGATCCATCGGATTGGGACATAAAGCCCGTAGAGCTTCCTGGTGTCTTTCGGAAGAATAGGCTTAAATAGGCCGACACCGAACGGATTCCTTCTTTCATCTCTCATTAACAACACAAAACACACTCATGGACTGATCACAGTACAGTAACACTTTTGCACAGATCACAGCAATGGTGAACCATTCCAGTCATATCTCTCAGGGACATTGTTAGGTAGCAGTAAAACCGTCCGTAGTGGCCGCCAACAGCTGAATACCGGGTAAGGGGACGTCCATAAATTACGCGAGGTGAAATATGGGGGGGGGGGGTTCCGGCGAAATCTTACCAAATCTCACCGGGGGGGGGGGGTGTCTACAGAAATCTCACGTGAGGTTATGGAAAAATTGTCGGACTGTAGAGCTAAAAAAAAAAATAGGTCTACAAATGACGCGAAAGTCGATTTTAGGAGGATATTTCGTCAGAAAAGTGGGGGTGTTACCGGCTTTTGAAGGGTGGGACCTAAAAAAAAAGAAGGTCTCAAAAAGTTGCGAGGGCGATTTCTAGGTGATGGGGGATCTCACGGGCCAGATCCCACCAGGGGCGGGGGGTCGGACCAGATCTCACAAAGTCTCACCAGAGAGGGGGGAGGGGGTCCGGAAATCCGGAAAAACACCTAGCACATAGGTAAGGGGACATCCATAAAATACGTGAGGTGTTTTTTTCGGATTTCCGGACTTCCCCCCCCCCCCCTCTGATGAAATTTCGTGAGATCTAGTCTGCCCCCCCACCCCCCGGTGAGATCTTGTCCGGGAGAGACCCCCCCCCCCCTAGAAGTCGCCCCTCGCAACTTTTTGAGACTTTTTTTTAGGTCTCACCCTTCCAAAGCCGGTTACACCCCCATATTTCGACGAAAAACCCCCCTAAAATCGCATCATATGTAGACTTTTTTTTTTTAGCTCGACAGTCCTAAACAAATTTCCAAAACCTCAGGTGAGATTTCCACTGAACTCCCTCACCCTCCCCCTTGGTGAGATTTGCTGAAATTTCGCCTCACCTCCCCCCCCTCCATTTCACCTCACGTAATTTATGGACACCCCCTAAGTGTGACTCTCAATTTAATTTCAATCCTCAATACCCACTTGTCTCCAATGGTACATGGTAAGAATGAATACTTGATCTACTGTTTTTCAGGTTACATTATAGGAGGATCGAATTGCGAGAAGATAGTATTTACACAACCATTTTGTAAAGAACAAACTCTTTTAGACTGCCCAGTATATCCAGTGGATGATTTTCAAAAAGTATTTCACATATAAGAAATTTTTCCGTTTTCGTTCTGGCTAATGTCGGGATGATCCCCACATTGCGCCTCAGAAATAAGTGTTTTGCAAATGGAAGAGTGCATGAGTAGAGACCTATTACCTACAGACAACTTTTGGTGGGCGGTACTCTAATGGAAAGGGCCGCTCGGAATCCAATCTGAGCTGTGACATTCCGAGCGAACACCGGCCTTTTTCAGAGAAGTGAGCCTCGAACGGCGATTGGCCGGAAGGGATTTATGCCCTGCGAGCCGGTCGCGCCGCTGACAGGAATTATAGCTGGCTGGCTGGCGTGGTGCCCACTGCACTCGCGCTGATACTTTACCTAAGTAGCGCCCTGCAGTCGCCTCCCGCCAGAGATAGATTGCCGGGGAGACGCGACCGTCGATGGGTCTAGACAAATAGCGAGGAAAAAAAAAAAAAATCGTCCACTTTTGTCGAAAAATAAAAGTGGGTGAAAGGCAAAGTGAAAGTGACGGGAAAGACACAAATCTGACAAGCTCCAAAGACAACAAGCAACGAACCGTGTCTAAAGTTGCTATTTTATTTTTATTTACATCTCGCCAGCTCATTTATTTACATCCGAAGTATACCAATTCTGAGATAATTAACTGAGAACATAATACCGTGGTTTCCCCAAATCACCCCCAGGCAAATCCCGCCTCTAATGACCTCGATAAGGCACAAAAAAAAAAAGAAAAAAAATGCAAAAAATGTTGGCTGTGTCCACTGTTGAAATTTTTAGTATCTTCTGCCAACACACATCTGTCACTTGTGAATTAAGAAGACTTTTAATCGGTGAGTAACGTAACGTTTTTAGATGGCTGTAAAAACGACGAAAATACATTGTAAATAACACAGAGCAGAAAAATATTTTCACAGTGCAACATGGTTAGGTAGGGAAGAAGATAAAGCATCGTTTGATATCGTTTTCAAGCATCTGAAACAAGAGCAGCATTACAAAAATTGTGACCGAAGACAATGCATAGATACACAGACGGAAAAAAAAATCCCAACACCAAGAAAGACTTGTGTTAGATAAACGAAATTTGGTAGGCGTGTTTATACATCTGAAAGATGACATCGATTCAAATTTCGCGCTTCGCGCATAAGTGTGGCGCTAGTAGCGCTACTCAGAGCTTGCAAATCAGGTTTGCTTTAAATACGCGCTGTAAAGTTTGTGAACGTTATTTACCGCTGAGATTTGACATAGTGAGTTGATGTTAGCCAAGAATGCCTTTAAGAAGACGAAGAAGCCATTATCAACAGCTCACCGAGTTTGAACGAGGTCGTGTAATAGGGCTACGAGAAGGTGGATTTTCTTTTCGCGATATTGCAGAAAGACTTGGCCGGAATGTATCCACTGTGCATGATTGTTGGGTGCAGTGGTCAAGGGATGGTACTGCCTCAAGAAGACCGGGTTCCGGGAGGCCACGTGGCACTACTGAGAGGGAAGACCGCCGTATTCGGCGTACAGCTGTGGCGCATCGTACTGCGTCTGCGGCAGAAATTCGAGCTGCAGTTGGTACCACAGTGACACAACGAACTGTTAGAAATCGGTTACTTCAAGGACAGCTCCGAGCCAGGCGCCCTGTAGCGTGCATTCCACTGACTACAAGCCATCGCCGTTTGCGACTCCAGTGGTGTCAAGCCAGAGCTCATTGGAGGACGGAGTGGAGATCTGTTGTGTTTTCTGATGAAAGCAGGTTCTGCCTTGGTGCCAGTGATGGCCGAGTGTTGGTCAGAAGGAGGCCAGGGGAACGCCTGCAACCAAACTGTCTGCGGCCTAGACACACTGGACCTACACCTGGAGTCATGGTCTGGGGAGCAATTTCCTATGACAGCAGGAGCACTCTTGTGGTTATACCAAACACACTGACTGCAAATTTGTACGTCAGTCTGGTAATTCAACCTGTAGTGCTGCCATTCATGAACAGCATTCAAGGGGGAGTTTTTCAACAGGATAACGCTCGCCCTCATACCGCTGTTGTCTCGCAACGTGCTCTACAGAGTGTCGACATGTTACCTTGGCCTGCGAGATCACCAGATCTGTCTCCAATTGAACACGTATGGGATATCATTGGACGACAACTCCAGCATCATCCACAGCCAGCACTGACCGTCCCAGTATTGACAGCACAAGTACAACAAGCATGGAACTCCATACCACAAAGTGACATTCGAAACCTGTATGACACAATGCATTCACGTTTGCAGGCTTGCATTCAAAATTCTGGAGGTTACACCGGCTATTAATTTAACAGTATTTCACATTTGAAATGCATTTTCTTGAGCTTAAATTAACCTGTGATCTTGAAAATTTAATCAATTAAACATGTTAACTTGACAAATGCATTGTCCAAATTTCATTACTCTACAATAATTTTTTCTTGGTGTTGGGATTTTTTTTTCCGTCTGTGTAGTTGTATTCGTCTAATAACGTCCCGTTATAACCGAAATTCCAGATTTTATGGTCTTCCATCGTCACTGAATTAACGTCTCCACATACCTTCTTTATAGCTTACTTTACAGATGAAATATTGATTAAAGAAGTTAGAGAACAGAGCCCGGCTGCAGAGTTGTATAAATACAACGATTAACTAAACTCCGCACGAACCGAGAAAAAACGATAATTTATCTTCAAAGGTTAAGGTCACGGGGCAAGGAATGGAACGAAATTTGGCCATAACCTTTTGAAGGAACGATCCCGACATTCGCCTGGAGTGATTGGGGGAAACCAAGGAAAACCGAAATCTTGGTGGCTGGACGAGAAATCGAACCTGCATCCTTTTGAGTGCCAAGACCGAAAGTACCACTCGGACACCACACTGGGTTTATACTTCATTTTTCTTCCAGAGTACGGCAAACTGTAACCAGACAATGGGGCGATAAACTACAAACACAATAATAAAAAGACACCGGCGTGATTTGCTCCACTATTTTCATCAGTTCCTCATCCTGATGCACAAACAGAATCAATGAGATCGGCATTTATACATGTCGTGTCACGACAGCATACTTCCAAGAAGTAAGGTTACTGTCAGTCGTAACTCGAAGTGTCGGTCGTTGAACAACCGTTCTATTCCCTCGCACCGAGCGTGGTGGTGTAACGGTTGGCGTTCTGGGATCGCATTCAGGAGGAAACCGGTTCGAATCCTCGTCCGGGCATCCAGATTTGGGTTTTCCATGGTTTCCGAAATCACTCCAGGCAAATTCCGGGATGCTTCCTTCAAAAGACCATGGCCGAATTCCTTCCCATTCCTTGCCCCCCATCCTTTCCCGTCTCTAAGACCTCGCTGTTAAGAGACGTTAAGTAGTTAAAAAAAATCTATTCCCTCACCAAATATCAATTAGTTGTATGAAATCTGCTCCTTCTCTTGCATAAGTTGACAGATAAGGACGTCTGCGTTATTTTTTTTGTAGAGTATGAGAAAAACTTTTCTTATACAAATAAACATTTTTATGTGCCACTTTCACTATATGACAATAGTTTAGTGGAGTTTTTTCAATGTTAAAACACAGTTAAATATGTTTCTAAATACACGGTTCTTTTTTCAGACAGTAGGATTTTGTCATCAATCCTCCACATTACATCAAGTTTTTTTTTTCTTTTTCCCTTGACCCGGTCAGGTAAATGGTCACGCGCCAGTATGAATCATAAGAGGAGTCCTGCCAGAATTCAAACCGGGTTTGTTAGGTCCGGAATTCTTAACCTATATGAGGAAAATCTGTGTTTCCAACTGTCTGCGAAACGTGTTTATTTTAATCTGTATGATAAGTGTATTTTTGTTTGTGAAATGTGTAGTTTATGAGGCGGAGATTGAGGTCCGCCCCAGTACTCGCTTAGATTGCGGGAAACTGCCAAAAAAACAAGGCCGGCGTTAGGGGAGGGGGGGGGAAGCGGGTCAAATGTACTCGGTCCCGCCCGGCTGATGGGGGGCCCGATCACCGGCTGTAGGGGCCCCCCACTCTATAAGTTGTAGAGCAGCGTAAAAAAAAAAAAATCACCCATTTGGTCTGACGGAGGGCCCTAACCGATGAATTGACCAAAGGCCCCCAACTTACCCTGGGCCCCTAAATCCTAGCGCCGGTCCTGCTAAAAACCGTATTCAGGCAGGTCGGTACACGTGTACCAGGACTCAAACCCGGACCCGCTGTATCCAGTGTGCAGTGCCTTAACCCACTGAGCCACACAGATGAGTTTTTACATTCGATTATATACAAATCGAAAACTACTTGCAGAATGGAGATGCTTTAAATGCAGACAGTGTGGAGCTGAGGTGAGCGGTATTTGCTGCGTGAAGGCTTGGCGCTGTGTGGGTAGGGCCTCACACGTGATCACGAGAGAGCAACGCCACAACAGCCTCACACAGTCCCATAAAGAAACTAATAAAAATGTATTTATGCGGTGACCTTTCGGCGAGCAGAGCAGGTGTTCCAACGAGAAGAGCACAATAGTCGACAAGAGAAGGACTTTATTTACATCTCATGCATGTTACTACGCTGTGACTATCTATCTCTCTTTGCTTGCGAGATACAAGTGGGTGTTAAATTATTTGATAATGCATATGATTCATTTGTTCATATTATTAACACAACAACGAGACAACAGTTCCGTCATCACTTACATTACAGTCTCTCCAAAGTTTATAAACTTGTTTAAAATTATTTTATTTTAATTTGAAGGAAAATTATATATGTGACAAGTTCATTTTCTAAGTCGAGTGCAGAGAAGATTGTAAATTATACTGTCTGAGACTTTACAGTCACTGAAACATTTATGTTTCACAAATCTTCTCATACTTCATTTTGACGTTTTATTTGATGACAACCAAATTCCCTTCAACACACTAGCTAATATACTCCTATGACATAGTACGAACACCTGCATCAATATCAGCACACTATGCGTAGGTCCGCGACTGTGTTTTCGATGTGTCACCGGTCTAAAATATTTCAAGAATTTAGAATCATTCAAAGCAGCAATGAAGTAAATTCGAGCCAAAAATGTACAGAGTCTAAAAGTTCCAAACAATGTTTTTTTAGTGAAAAAAATAAAATAGTTTTGTGCTCAAACGTCACGAGTGCGTGCACATGATCTAACCAGCTTCATGAGTTAATCACTGTTGATCCTCTTAACGTCGATTGAAACAAAGAATATATTACACAGAGTCTATAAGCAAAATAAAAATCAGTTTTTACGGCCAAAATATGTCCTTTCAGAGACTATAGAAAAACGTTGAAATTTTGGTGGACAGATAAAATAAGAAATGGACGAGTTTTGGAAATGATTGGGGGGGGGGGGGGGAGTTTGTGGAAGAGAATTTTAGAAAGAAGTGACAGGATGGTAGGTTATATTTTGTGACAATGCAGGATTGAATAATTTGTTAGTGGAGGGAACAGTTGAAGGTACTGTAGAGAAAGACGAAGGTTATAATACATGAAGCAGGACGTGAGGTATAAGTGGTATGCTGAGATGAAGAGGTAAGCGCAAGATTGGAACGGATGGAGGATTGCATCAAACCAGTCGAAAAACTGATTGCAGTAAAAAAAAAGAGAGGGGGCAAAAAATAAGTTTCTAGGGTGAAAAGTCATGAACGCATTACTTGGTTTGCCTGAAATGCGAACTTGACCAGTATTTGACCATAAGCGTTATCTCTGAAAAATTTCAGTACTTTTGTTTGAAGGTAGAGGTAGGTACAGTGAAAGTCCAGTTATCCCAGTTCCGATTATCCGAGCCGCCGGGTTAACCCAGGCAAATTTTTGAAATATGATAGGGAGCTTTTATGAAGATATGGGATATATTTCCAACTAGAGTGTGGCGTTGGCGCTATACTTCCGCTAAGAAGAGAAACAAAATTATGACACAGAAGACAATTAAAGACTTTTTTGGCAAGTGATCGTAATTAACGTACAAAAAACAACTTTATTACTTCACAAATTAGTTTTACACTATAAATAAATTGTATTATTTTAGTTTCAATACGTTTTTTGTTTCATTGCAACTTCTTTCCTTGACCTCCGGTTATCCGAGTTTTTCGTTATCCGAGGTGGACCCGGTCCCGTTTACCTCGGATAATCGGACTTCTACTGTATTAAAAGAAGAATTTTAGTTGGAATAATAAAATAGAAGGCAGTAGCCAATTAGAAAATGAGAAATTCAGTAGCAGTGCCTGTATACAGCCGCTCTTCCGTCTTGTTCTGTCAAAATCCTCCTCCAGGATTCAACTATTCCACTGCTGTAGCCACTGACCGCAACTAGCCTCTGTTTTACTGTACGTAGTCTTGGAGTTGATACTTCTCCACTCTCTGTCGGCGGTCTGTGAAGTTCAGTAACCAGGGACAAACTGCTACGGGACTCAAACAAATCACAACGCATGGTTCGGAACTAAGAGCACAGTTGCCGAGTTTGTCAGACGATGGTAGCATTAAGACGCGTCCGTGCTATGCCATATGGCAAGGCATGACAAGATCATGTGACATAGCGTGACCAGTGTGGACGTGTGAGACTACCTATGGCATATGGCGAAAATGTTCCATATGACTGGCCATCTCACATCCGATTAGTGTCGGTCCACTTCATAGAAAGCCATGCCATTTATAAAGAGAGTAGGTAGTAGGGACATGGCGCTTAGCCTAAGCAGAGGGAGGAGGGCTTCAGTTGAGATTCCACCCTAAAGATGGAGTGGACTAACAAGAAAGTCTATTCATTAGCAAAGATTCACCGCACTCGACATGGGATTGTAGATCAGAAGAATACAAAGATCATAATAAAAGGCATGATGCGCTCACGGAAATAGTAATTAGTTTTGTTTGGTATTTGTAAGGAACAAGTTAATATAAAAATAATTAATCTAGCTGGATATTTTCAATAAAAATTAAAAATGTAGTCTCATATCGCCAAAAATCGCAGTGTAACTGCTAAACGTTCACTGACTGGAATAGCCCTTCGAAATGATGTGTCATTCTTGCCGATTTTCAACCCTATCAAATTGAAAGGTGTATGAAAAACATTACTCGACATTCGAAAAAGTTCCGGAAGTCAACCACTTCTGTACTCGAGATTGAACTCATATTAATCGCCCATTAATGAATTATTCATCACGTCACTGTCTTCATATCTGGCTCTACATAGGAGAGTGGGACGTATCCAAAGCCATCATTTGCTTTTCTCACAACGCGACTCACTTTTTAATACCATCGCTGCAGCGGCGGCAACAAGCAGAACCTTGTCGGTAACATTTTGTCACTGGATGCCATTTCCTTTGTGGGCGCAGTGAATTTTCTGTGGAACCATATGGCTTTACCAGCTGACTTTGCCTACCGTGCCATATGAAAAAGAGAGGATGCTCCTTTAGGCACTGGCATCATAGAAGACACGGTTACAGATGTTCGATCCAACGATGAAAAATTTAGTTTTGTATCGGTTCTCGAAATCAGTCGACCCATTGCCAAGATTTTTTTTTTTTTTTATGTTTCTCAACAGCGAGGTCTTAGAGACGGGAAAGGATGGGGGGAAAGGAATGAGAAGGAATTCGGCCATGGCCTTTTTACGGAAGCATCCCGGCATTTATCTGGAGTGATTTTTGAAACCATGGAAAACCAAAATTTGGATGCCCGGAGCCAAGATGTTTCTTTCCTATCACAGTTTTTTTTAAAAAAAAATCCCTATCAACGTGTTGTAAAATCTCAGTAAAAATAGTTGTTACTGAAGGGAACGTTTGAAGGAAAAAATCGTAAGTGAAAACAAAGAATAGAATATATGAAGTCGATAACTGAGCACGTACTGTAAGTTGTAAGTAGTATGTTGAGATGAAGTGATTGGGGACTGAATCAAAACAGCGTAGAAACTGATGACAGGGGAAAAAAATATACGTAAGGTCATGTAGTTATTCATAATCAGAAAGATATGATTTATTACATCTGTAGTAAATGAAAGGCATCTTCCTCATTACGTTCAAAATGTTAGTAACAATAAAAGCTGTTATCAATTTCTTTACTAAGTAAAATAACAACCAGAAATTATTTGTTGTGCAGTTTCAGTATTGTTTGTTGGTCTCACATGGTGCAAAAATGCACAGAATAAATACAAAACTAATTTCAGCCACGTGTTACCGTAAAGTTGAACCACGAAGCCACGCCACTCTCGGCTCTCGACTTTGACGAACTGTAGCAAACAACTGAACGTATGTGAGCCATGTAACCTGTTATCCCGTCAAAATATACATCTTTGCTCTGCGATTACGTTTTGAGTACGTTTCAATGGTATATATATTCTAGGCATGTTGCTTGCTTTAGTGCCCGTTTCTAGTTCAGCCAAAATTTGAACACTAGCCTGAACATGTAGAGTCGTCACATAATTGCTGG
>JARYHS010013630.1:78847740-78880018 GCA_031002005.1 Vandiemenella viatica
TAAATATTCGTCTGTCAACAGCAAAGACAATAAATATGAACAAATTCTGTTGTAAGAAAAGATCGAAAATTGGTTTAAAAATATTGCACTAATACTGAAGTCAAATAAGTATTTTGAATTACAGAAACGAAGATAGAAAAATGATATCCGAAGTAGCATGTGACTGTGGTGCGCGTTAGTTGAGAAACTCGTCCATTGGCTGTGCCCCGATCCGCAGATGGTGCTTACACGGTGTGTAAGATGCTACGAAAACTTTACGAAGCGAATCTCGCAAATTAAGGCCGGAACCTTTAACTAAAGCTGATTAAGTGACCTGCTCGTTAGAATCGAACGTCAGTTGGCTGTTGCTTCTCTAATTTGAAGAATATGAAAGGAATGATAATGTTAGATGAAAGTATTATGGTGGAGCGGCAATCGGTTACTGTCTTGTGCTGTAGCTGGTAGTGACAAAAACACAGGTGAAGAAAATGGAGCCACAGGCACAGAATGGGAAGTAGTACAACCTGTTGGAGTGCCTCTCAACTAACAGACGCTCAATAGAAAACTGAATCAAAATTTCGAATTATAAAAAAGTTAGTACATCAGAAGCGGAGTTACTAGTCTTTAAAATAGCACCTCATTTATCGATTTCTGGATAAAAATGGTTTGTCACCAAAATCACCTTTTAAAAGTAATATATAGGCCTATCGGTACTACCCTACACTCGTATATAAGAATAATCGAAATCGATGATTACCAAGTCTGACGGTCTCCTTATGAGTAAAATGAATTTCAGACTCAAGAAAAACTCTGCATGAGCATTCCTGTGAAACTTGACGATAAAAATGAGAAGGTTCAAAATATTTTTCTGTTTTCTCTCTCTGATTGATTTTTTTTTAATCTGCTGTAATACTCACATTGCTCCACTTGCAGCGGTTATAAATCATTCTGGCATGATACACCAAATACTAGTTGAAAGTATTTGTGGTTTCTTTAATCTTCTAGGTTAACGTAGATGATAACTAGTTTGGAATGAAAATTACATATATTGACGAAAAACAGCTTCTATAAATTGCAGTTTGGAGATACATAGCGCACTCCCTTTCCGTTCCTTAAAAAAGATCGGCTTTAACGACCTGTCTAAAATGAATAATTGTCTGACAAAAATGAAACAAAAACAAAACTTTCCAATAATACTTCAACACTGCTTATTTACACACACTACACCGCTTTTTATGACCTGATTTATCTCACAGAAACAGCGATCTTGGATTGTTGGTGTCTGCATCATGAAAATTAACACTACACCGCAATCAGCGATACGAATAGTAGTAACAACCTCAAATCACCTAGTTAACTACTCGAGTACAACACTACATGCCGGAAAGGCCACCAAACTGGTCATGTCAGTGGTAACTGTTAATTCAGAACATATTTTTAAAAACATAATATTTCTCCGTTTATGTTCGTTGCTGAATATAACGCTTAGAAATAAAGAAAATGAGTCATACTCACAACAACATATCGTCCTACATTTCGAATATGAACAGGTTTATTGCTGTGATCGTTCATGAGACGAATGGCACATAGTTATTTTTATCGACGTGCAAATTCGAACGTAATATACATAACACCTCTTTATTGAAGCCTGTGTTTAAACACACTGACACGTAAGCCCATCTACTTTGATTGCGTGTGTTCAATCACTTTCAAACATCAGCTGTAACATTTAACTTCTTTTCACACTCTAATTAAAACGGGCAAATGCTGGATAATGGTGTGATGCGTCACGTCAATATTGACACATGTAATCCATCGTATCTGTATCGTTTGGCTCTTTGAGTATGCAGTAGAGAAGGTAGTATCTTTGACAGTGCATTAGGTAATTGAATACGTAACTTACGACTATGAGCAACATGCATGACACTCGAATGATACGTTTGTGAATTATACTCCTCCATGTTATACACTAATGTCCCCCGGACATGCTTTCGAACAATACGAGCCACACCTATATTCGATATTCCATACTTATGCAAAATCAGTAATCTAAAATATCACATGAAGCTTGCTCAACAACCGTACCGTCCGTTCAGAAATTTAATTTAATTATTAGAAGATTGACAGTGTTAACTGTAGGCAAACATTCAGTAAAACATAATTAAAAATTTTAGTACTCTTTGAGAGGCAGTTGCGCAGATCCGCTTCTCACAGTTTTTTTTTTGGGGGGGGGGGGATTTGCCTTTTGTTTACGAATTTGTTTGCCGTCTGTTCTCTCACGCCAAATGTTCCTCATTTGTTTGAAAGAACGAAGAAAGAGTGAATAAAGTTACCTTTGAACTTTCTTTGTGTTAACATGAAGGTACAGCACTAAATCTGAATAATTTATTTTTCGAAGTTACTTTTTTATTTATTTTTTGTTTATGTCTTTACGTCTCGTTGACGTCGAGGTTATTAGAGGCGCTAAACGACTGGGGACAAGGAACGGGGAGGAATTTGGCCACAGCCTTCTGAAGGAACCATCACGGCACTCGCCTGCAGTGATTTCGGGAAACGATTGAAAAACTAAATCTGGATGGTCTGATCGGAGTTCGAACCCGTGTCATCCTGAATGCAAGTCCCGATTTGAAGTTTCAAAGGATACACACTTTCTGAGCTTTCCCCTGTGAACAAAATTAAAATTACTTACAGTTACATAAAAATTGACATTTAGTTTTCCAGTATTTGGGCCATGACTGGCTAAATTCCTGTAATTAGGGTCGAAGAGAAAGTTTTAAAACATTTTTGAAACCGGTGTACACAAGACTTTATTTGACAAGACTATATAATTTATGTACTACATGATAGGAGAACATTTAGCGTGATCATAGGCTTATCACGCAAGAAATTTATAAGAATTATTGTTTTCTTATCAATGATGGTGTGCAGTAGTTAAGGATTTAATTTTTAAAGGAAAGTTTGTCATTATTACACTTGAATTATATGTTTTTCAGAATCCGAGACAATAGGCACCGGTGTCACTAAACAAACAGGACATTTCTTGGGTGATGCCAGATTAGAGCTCACAAACACAAGTTTCCTGTCTTTCCTAATGTCGGTGAGCTACTCGTATTGTTAATACATTGTTATTCTTAATAACTGATTCAGAAACCGTTTCAGACAATTTGCAAATTACGAAGGTTTTTTTCTAGTGATGTTTTATTTTTTTGATGTGTCGCAGCCATACTCGAACATAGCAGCTTCTGTAGTGATAATCACAGCAGAAGCATGGTTTCCTCCTTCTTTAACAGCCCCCCTTTTTCCGTATCTGAATCACACTTCTGAGTTTCGATCTCTTCGATGTTCTGGCCCGTTGAAGTTGAAATATAAAACGCATGCAAATGAGTGTGGGGGTATCGCCGGTGCGGAAAATGAGGCGATCAGAGCCGCGGAAGGTGGCGGACACACTCGGATTCGGCGGAGCAACTTTTTAATGGGATATCGGGAGCGTGACCTCGCAAACCCTCTCGTTTCGAGTCATCGTTCCCTTCCCAGAAGCAAAAATTCTGGAAGTCTTTCATTCCATTTGTTATTGAAACCACGGTACAGACAAACCAAAGCAGCGTATTTAAATAAACACGAGCAGTACATGTTTTGAATTTGCTGAAAGAAAAACCATTGCCTGGTTTTAGTTAAGCCCCAATAACAGACACTTGAAGGTTTACTTTAAGTTTTTTAATTAGTAGTTGCTTGGAGAATATAGTATTTACGTACAGTTAATGCACATTTAAGGGATAGGTAATATTCCGCTAACGAAATGGGCTTGGCAAATGTCTTATTACTGTGAGGGCAGTATGTTCCTCAGTCGTCAAGTGGTTTGTAAGTTTTAACTGGAATCCAAACAATGGATTTTCTGGATATGATTCACTAACAAAAAGCCATAGTTTAATCGAAAAATACGTACAGTGTATACAATGTTGAGGTTCTGTTAACGTAAATACTAATCTCCAGTAGGAATCAAAATGTGAAAGTTCAATCTAGTAGCTTAACGTTAGTAACGACCACAATGTTAGTGTAATAGTCTCGCGCTGGTAACATGTACGGTACATCATTTGTTTCACAATAAAAGAGTCGAGCTATTACGTCGTACACGAATATCTTGACAACCGTAAATATCAGAACAACTGATTACGTTTTTTTCTTCCCTAGAGGTTCTTCTCAGGAAGATTTTGCATCCTTAATCCGCAGTGTCAATGACGGTAGGCTATAGACAGAATAAACAGCATTACGATTGCAGAGGGAGGTGAAATTAATGGTCCCAGTGCGTAGAGTGCATTAACAGAAATACACTCAACGTCGCCTGAGCCGCTGCAATTTTAGTCAGTGGAAATGTTAATTATTTAAAATAGATTTACGACAGAATTTTATAAATACTGTGTAAATAACATTCTCTCACCCGTCAGTGTGGCTCAGTGAGTTTCAACGCGACCTGGCATGAGCCCAAGGCCCGGCTATCCTGACTGCAGGTTTTAAGACAGTTTTTCGCCGCATACACTAACATTTCCCAAGCAAAAAGTACACTTATCACACACAGAATACAATTACACGTTTTACAGACAGAATGCTTGGTGTCAGCAAGGGCATGCGGCCGCAAAACCAAAGCTACAAATTTGACCATGCATACGATGAACCTCATCATGGCAGCCGACCACGAAATGTTGAGGAAAGGTGATGAAGAACAGTGTTCCCTCATTCTGAATAACGTAACTGGCATAAAACATTCATGGGGAGAAAAAGAGGCGATTAATACTTACGAAGGCATTTTTGAAGAGCATTTGGTAATGTTAGTTTCATATCTTCGGCAAACTGTAACAGCATCTTCGAAGAGAATTTTTTCGGCTGTATTTACCGTCACTGACTGACTGAGCTCATTCATTAATGTACTCCTCTCTGTAGATGTTTATTACTAAACCTTACCTGCATCAGCTTGATTGTGCAGATATGTCACATTAATTTGTGTCAAAGAATCTACTCAACATTTGATCTTATATTGAACTCGCTTAGCAACAATGTACTCTGCTAAGCATTGAGTTCTGAGACCTTACAGACGTTTCGATTTCGTTCTCAGTTTTCTTTAGTTCATTGTCAATGCCATGCTGTGCTTAGGTAATTACATCAACGATGTAATATGCCGCAGGCAGTAAAGATCCAATGATTTCAGTCAGGCGAGCTAGAAGACGTAGGTGCAATAGAACTTCAATCTTTCCATTTTTATCAAATACAACATGCACTTTTGATTGAAATGTGGCATAAAGATGCTTACACTTTAAACCATTTGGACTAAAGTTGAGGTAGGTTCCTAAGTAGGCCAGGGAAAACAAGCAAGATGATCCTGCCTCTTTCATACGAACGATCTAAATTAAATCTGTGTGTTGTTTAGGAGACCGCAAATGATGTTTTTGGCTGTGAGAGGTGTTAGAGTTTTAATTTGCTTTGCATTTCGCTTTTGTCGAGATTATTATCTCCGATACCCAGTGACCCAGGATCGGTGGCTGAGCTGTAGTGAGTTACTTCTCCATCCACCTTTCTTGGGAAATTTAACCGACATCGTTTTACTTTGTCTTTCACAGAGATTGCTGTTTTTAATGTATGCCCTTTGTAGTAAGATTTCTGAAATCTGAAGGAAGAGAGTGAGTGGAACCCGTTGCCAGCCCACCCAGACACACACTTCCGAAAGTCAATGAGAACCACCACGCTTTAGGTCCCCATCCGATGGAAGATTCACCGTCAACAGTGTCGTATGCCCTCTTCCCATATGCACTGTCGAGAGGTTTAGGATTTAACTCACGATTTTGGTGATTAGGAACAGTGCGCAACCACCTCATCTACCCTGGTGAAGCCCTGATGATGAAAACCTTACACCACCAGCACTCGAAGCTGCTAACTCTGTGTGAGGCGCCGGACCTCATCAAGGTAACGCAACCATATGACCCAACGGAGCGGGTACTTCTGATGTACTCTAACCGAAACACATAATTGAAAGAAAGGTTTAGAGAGAGTTGTGAGGTCCCACTCACAAATAATTGCCGAAATTGTAAATAGATTAACAAATAATAGACTTTCACAGCATAAGTAGTATGTATAGACATTTTGTAGTAATGTAATTTTTTTGTAGTTGGTACTACTGTCCTGTTGATCGAGAAAGAAGGAAGGGAGTAGATGTATAAGGGGCTTGCGTTGCCAGTTTTTCCCCGTGTATTCCTTATGGAGGGGCGTCAGCGGACAGTTTTTCCCTTATGGACAGCGGAGTGAGCCCAGGACCACCCACGTCGTGCACGTGCCACTTCTTAACCTGAGTTACGGGTCATAAATCGTATTCTAATGAGTGTCGTGTGACCAAATCGTCTAAATGGCTTTATTATTTATTTTTTAAACCTCAATTACGGTACAATATTCACTTTTTCTTTTTATTTTATTACATTCTTGTGGTGTGACGTATTTTTAATATCTAAATTTTAAATGCAGTTTATTTCATTTAAATCGGACTACTGGTTCGAAAGATACGTTTTCGCGGAGCGGCAGCCGGAAGTTATTACTCAGTCGTGACCTCTCCCAGCTGCGCCACACCCGGAACACATTTATCATCGGGGGCGCAGTCTTCCCACGCCAAGGGCTTCCCTCGCGGAGCGGCAGCCGGAAGCCGTTAATTATCGTGACCCCTCGCAGCGGAAACCATTAGTCAGCCGACTCAGCCGTCTCCCCTCGCAGCCGGCCGCGCGTACACCTGGCGCACAGCTGCGCCACACCCGGAAGCCATTAATTATCGCGACCCCTCACAGGCGGCGCCGTGCACGTGCGCTGCAGCCCCTCCCGGAAAACATTTATCATCGCGGGCGCAGTCTTCCCACGCCAAGCGCTTCCCACGCGGAGATTAATGCCGCAACGCACTACGTTCTCACGCCAAGCGCTTCTCCAAGGCTCCAGACGCGTGTATAAATATGGCAGAGACTCCCCTTCTCCTATCCATTCTTCTCTGAGCGGCCGAGCTGAGCACTTCGATCATCGCAATGTCTTCTGAGGATCTTAGCTTATTCGGCGATATTGGTAAGTAAATTATTGTTATTTAACTTGTTTTTCTGGCTGTTTTAAATTCTTTCACATATACTGATGAGGTTTTTTCTGCTTCAGACTTTGATGAAATTCTCGCTGAGGGCCAGGATGATTTCGGTAATGATGATATTTTTTAAAGTAACTAGATTTATGAAAATTTATAGTGCTGAAGCAGTAGTCTATATTATTAATTTATTTGTTCGCAGGTGATTTGGATATTTCCTGCAGTGACCTTTTTTATTTCAGTACGTATTTATTTTTTTTCCATGTCTTTATAACTATTGCTAAAACATTTTTTTTTACGTGTTAGATAAGTATTACTCGCTCGTGCGTAAAACTGACCTAACACAATGTAACAAGCTGAGCATGCCTAACAAATCTTACCTACAATAACCTCAATTACTGCTAGGGTGTGATGGTTGATTAACTAAAACTGGGGGTTAAACTCTTGTGTACCCCACACTCATTACATAAAGTTGTAGCTTCACACGCGCCTCCGTAACATGCTGGGCTTGCCTAGCATGATACACCTGCAATAACCTCAATTACTGCTAGCTTACACTAACTTATCCTACCTTAATTAGATGAAGTATACGTTTCACAAGCGATCACGTAACAAGTGTGTGTGTGTGCTTGTGTTTGTGTGTGTGTGTGTGTGTGCTTGTGTGTGTGTGTGTGTGTGTGTGTGTGTGTGTGTCTGTGTGTGTGTGTGTGTGTGTGTGTGTGTGGTGGAGGTGCCATGCAGTCTTTTCTAAGAGCTGTCGTGACAGCCGAAACATACATTTATGTACATATAGGACACTTTTCTGTGGCACGTTGTGGTGATGAAAACACATCATATAGTTAGACACTGTAGTCCGTGATGCCTGCATTGTCGCCTCAACTGACGACGCCATTTTTTTTGGAGTTAAATTACATAATTTGGCAATTTTTTATGTATTTTATTCATTTTTTCCTGATTTTCGTAAAATTTAAAGAATTTATATAACTTTTTTTTTTTTTATTTTTTTTTTTTTTTTTTTTTTTACCAAATTATGCTTCTCTCTTGCTCCCTATAATGCTCGATACTTGGTTCTATTTCTCTGACTAGTGTCTGTGTATAATTTTTGCATTATCTATGATTGCATATATATCCACTGTCTGTGTGTGTCATCCATATTCTTTAAACGCAGTTTTCCTTCCATGTCGAAGGAAACCATGTAATATTAAAGATAACCCATTACTTTCAACAGTATGCAGTCTTATTGAGATTAGTACTCCTGCAAAATTCAGAGTTGGAGACCATGTCAGAATTAGCGAATATAAATAAAAGATTGAGAAAGGCTACTTGCCTAACTGGTCAATTAAAGTTTTTGCCATCAGTAAAGTGAAATTCAAAATTCCTGTAACTTATTTACTTAAAGATCTCACGGTGAAGGTATTGCATGAGCATTTTACCAACGAGAATATTACAACTAACAGATCTTACAAGTACATTTTTTTTTGGTTGAACGAGTGATGAAGAGAAGGAAAAATATGATCTTGGGTGAAGTGGATGGGTTTTGATAAATCAAATAACACATGGATTCATAAAAAAGATTTATTTAAAAATGTAAATTTGTACATTTTTCTTAATAAATAAACTTATTTTTTCTAACAATTGTGAGTTTTTTTCTTCAATTATTTTTAATACAATGCAAATGAGCATGCAGCTCAGCAAACTTACAATCTATGTACAGCAATAATTTCTTGTGTACACTTAGTCTATTTTACAATGTTTTTTGTTTTTTTTCTTCAATTACGTTAATATAATGCAAATGAGCATACAGCTCAGCAACCTTACAATCTACGTACAGCATTTCTTCTGTACACTTAGTCTATTTTACAATGTTTTTTTCCGATTACGTTAATATAATGCAAATGAGCATACGGCTCAGCAAACAAAATGTCATACAAAGCAATTCAGCAGCACTCCCCCCCAGCAGCCAAGATTTTATGCAGCATCCTAACTTATCTACATATTTCCAACATTGATAAACTGAGATTTTACAGAGTCCTAACTTATCTACATATTTACAAAATTGATAAACTGATATTTTACAGAGTCCTAACTAGTGTACATATTTACAAACTAGAAACACGGATAAACGGTATATTTACAAAACATTCACACATTATTTACAGACTTGTGCCCCCACGGGAGGGTCTCTATCCCGTCGGGGAAAATATACCGCTTATCGTCCGTTCTAGACAGACCCAGTTTGGATATTTGAACAGTATTTACAACGTGCAGAGTTGATGTGATCCTTTGCTGCAGATGGTACCTGGGTGTTTCCCCATGGAGGCAATTTATGTAATCCTCCATCTGCAGCTTTCTAGTGACTGAGCCAGCCAAACCTTTAGCCCGTCTAGAGGTCTGGTCTGTCTCGAGCCGGAATGCATACATTTTTGCCCTTAACCCCGCAAACTCCGCAATCAGGGTGCCATTCGCTTCGTCCTTCATAACACCGACAACCTTTTCATTGTGGGACTCTATCCCATAACGGTTGCCGGTGCTATACCCAGACGTGTCGAACTCCTCCCTGTTGCGTCGCATCACTTCATATGGATCGCAGTTCCGCACCAAGTAGATGAAGCTGTCTGTATCCATATATAGCAATTTAGGGCTTCTAAACTGAGGAATGGCAAATTCATAATGAAATCTGTACATCCTCAGTTTAGACAGGTCAAGAATGCACATTCCGACATACACAGGGTTTATTAAAAACTATCCTAGCTTTCGCCATCTCCACGGCCACAAAGTCCTTGTTGAAAACTGTTACTTGCTTAAAGTGTGGTGAAGCTATGTGTTTGCGGGCACCGCGGCGGCCCACCCAACCTGTACACAATTTCACGTCGCGGTGTTTTCGAATGTTCTCCATAGTCTTGCCGAAAATTGAATTGTTCATCAGTTTGTAAAAATCTCTCTCGAAATCTGTTTTGGCGTCACGGCGAGAACACGTATTGAGAGATATGTATTCTTTCAACCACGGTGACTGATTGAAAGATATTACCCGGTGTATTTCGGTCACCTGCAGCCCCAAGCCTACACATTGCTGGAGGACTCGGTAATGGAGAACATACCGTACCTTGTTCTCCAGTGTGGTCATCAGCTTGGGGAGGGTAGAACCTTCTGGGGCTTTGTGGTCTGGACATGGCGGCAGGTCTGCTAAAACGTCGTGTTTATCCTGAGGAATCGTAAGGTCTACCTCCAATACGAACCCCCTAGGTGAGTCAGCTGCAACGCTCATGAAATCTATGCTAGCAATCTCTTTAGCCGAAAGCCATTGAAACCCACCAGAGGGTAGATACTCCGACATGGCCCAGCCGTAAAGATTGTTTACGTCGAAGTACATTATAAAATCTTCAGACGCCTCGCGGTTGTACTCCGGCATGTACCGGTTATTTGCCTTCGCATACCTGTGGACGCACTGGCAAATACCTCCGCGAATACCTCGTTCGAAAAAGAGCAGCATGTCGATATCCGTCAGAAGGTCCAGTTCGACACGCGTGCTCCTTAACATAGCCTGCCACGAAAGGCCTGGGGATGTGAAATAGTGGGCGGGGTCCAGGGTGTACTTCCCCAAACATACACTCCTAAATTTCTCAAACAGATCTGCAAGTAACCGCACATCTGTGTCCATGTACAGACTTGCATATTCGCCCAAAGTCTTGATCTGGAAGGTCCGCCACACCTTTGTCGCGTGTTCGTAATCTTCATCAGAAATGTGTGACTCCGACAACGAACTGTAGAATTTTGATTTTGGAGGAAGCGTGGCCTCGGTGAGCTTATCCCACGAATCCATGTATTCGTAAGGGAAGACACCTTTCCGTTTAACTAATTGGAACTTCTCGGGGTCGGTGAAATGAGCACTAGTAATGCCCATGTCGTCGTCCTCAAGGGTTCCAACCAGTTTATCTAATGGGAGCTGCATGAACCGGTATGAGTCCAGAAACCTTAACGTGATTGAAGTGTATTCAATCTTTTTCGAAAAAGAAATATAACGTTCTGTGTTGATGGGAAGCACGTCCATTCCTTCGGAATCAAGTTTTGATAATGCCATTACAATGAAATGAGCATCATACCCAGAAAGATTGTGAAAGAAAATGGGTATGTACTTTTTAGTCTTATACTGCAAATTGCAATCATTATGTGCAGCCCCCCTAAATTCACCCGTGATATGACAATGATCGCGGACCTTGACAGTCCCCGGTTCAATGTCTTTCTCGCAGATGTGGCATACCGTAGCATCAGCAAACTTTGCTTCTTGCTCATCTGTCATTACAAGAGGAATGCACCTCTTGTAAATTTTATCAACTTTCTTGGCAAGTTTCACGAGTTCATCAACAAGCCAATTTTCGGGATTTTTTCCCCTGAAGGAGTTGAAACGCGACAGACTAGGTACGGGTGGACAAACGACCTGGTATGCGGCAGCGAAAGGGAGATGTTTCTGGACAAAAGTAGTGTGAGAGGCGTTGGGTGGGGGACTGCAAGAATCATAAGGTAGCAATAAACTTTCAAAGTCCGCGTAAACGACGACGGGTACACGCTGCTGGTGCACAAAATTCCTTAAACTTTAAGGTTTTATCGTCGTCGCCGGGTAAATCCACTCTTACAGGATCAACCCTTGCACAGTCAATCTCGTGGCGGTCCAGGAGATCTTTGCGTCCCAAAATGTTGCAGACATCTGTCACAAATAAATATAGCACCATGATGGTTTCTTAAAGAAGAACTGACTAACGCCGACAAGTTGTGAATCCAACAGTAATGGAATTTTTTCCCACTGCCGTCAGTAATCAACAACATGTTTATGTGGTGAACGCGTTTGTCTGCAGTGTGATGGAGGGCCCCGGAAACTACATGTTTATCTTTAACTTCATCCAGACCGAAAACATTTACAGAATAGTCTGGATTTTGCCTCTCAAATTTAGAAATGTCTGAGAGTTTTACCGGAAACTCAATACCTGAAAAATCGAGGGGGTAGAGTGAACGCACTTTCTTATATTTGCTAACCCTTGTAGGTTTTTTGCTTAGCGCCTTTACGTGATATGCAAGAATTGTCCATAGAAAGCACAACTCGTCATTCTTGTTTTCAACATTGATGACGGCATTCTTTCTACAGATATCAAGTGGCAGAGCGACATAGGAAGACCCACGATAGAAAGGTTGAAAATTAGAAATGCTAATGTCAAGGGATTCTATTCTATCGAGAGTTTTGCCACTTGTCCTTTCTTGAAACTCACACAATTTTACTCTGAGCTCCGACTTCACATATTTTTCATACCAATCCGACAGGCAAGTGCTGGTTGTGACCTCACGCATTTTAGTTAAAAAGCACATACGGGCGGTTTCCAAAATCATTTCCTTCTGTATTTTATATGTGTTAATCAGTCCAACCTGCACCTTTACAGATGGGGAGGACCGATTATCCACAATTTCGCGAACTTTACCGGCAACAAGTTTAAAGCAAGCATCAATGAAATTCATTGGATCAATAAAATTTTGGGAATTTGAAATTGTCCCGGAATAAATTCTATTTTTAAATGCACTAAGCCTGTCTTCAAGGACTAAGCGCGATACTGCTGAATCACCTATCGTTGCTGCATGATCATGACTGCATAAGGCTGCCCCTGCACCGGCATACTGCCGACTTGGCCCGGGCGAAGGACCAGTGGACTGGCGGCTGGGTCCCGGCGATGGGCTGTTGAAGTGGCGACTGGAGCCGGGCGATGGGCAGGCATACTGTCGGCTGGAGCCGGGCGATGGACCGGCATACTGGCGGCTGGGCCCTGGCGATGGGCTGTTGAAGTGGCGGCTGGAGCCGGGTGATGGGCCGGCATACTGTCGACTTGGGCCCGGCGATGGGCCGGCGGACTGGCGGCTGGGGGACCCGGCTGCTGCTGCTGCTGTGGCGGGCGGCCGGCTAGGTCCCGACGTCTCCCATGGTCGCCATATTGGTGGCGGAACTGCCTCGTTGGCCGGGCGTCCGACTGCCCCCTCTGAAACATAAAAAAGAAGAAAAATGTTTTAGTATCATGAAAAACATAATTTTTGTAAGCATAAAATATTATAGGTAAATTACTGATGTACTGGACTTACCGATATTCCAGTGTGCTGGTGGTTGCGGTGGTGGCGGAGTAGGCTGCACATCCACGTCAATATTTTGGAGCATGCCCCATCGTGAGCAATCGCCAAGGTTGATATTAGCTCTTTTTGGGCTACTTAATTCCTGAGAAGAATTACCCTTACGCTTCTCTGGGCGTGATGGTTCATCTGAAAAAGAAAAAAAAATGTTTTTGCAATAGTTATAAAGACATGGAAAAAAAATCTATAGATAAATACGTACTGAAATAAAAAAGGTCACTGCAGGAAATATCCAAATCACCTGCGAACAAATAAATTAATAATATAGACTACTGCTTCAGAAACTATAAATTTTCATAAATCTAGTTACTTTAAAAAAATTATCACTACCGAAATCATCCTGGCCCTCAGCGAGAATTTCATCAAAGTCTGAAGCAGAAAAAACCTCATCAGTATATGTGAAAGAATTTAAAACAGCCAGAAAAACAAGTTAAATAACAATAATTTACTTACCAATATCGCCGAATAAGCTAAGATCCTCAGAAGGCATTGCGATGATCGAAGTGCTCAGCTCGGCCGCTCAGAGAAGACTGGATAGCAGAAGGGGGGTCTCTGTCATATTTATACACGCGTCTGGAGCCTTGGAGAAGCGCTTGGCGTGAGAACGTAGTGCGTTGCGGCATTAATCTCCGCGTGGGAAGCGCTTGGCGTGGGAAGACTGCGCCCGCGATGATAAATGTTTTCCGGGAGGGGCTGCAGCGCACGTGCACGGCGCCGCCTGCGAGGGGTCGTGATAATTAATGGCTTCCGGGTGTGGCGCAGCTGTGCGCCAGGTGTACGCGCGGCCGGCTGCGAGGGGAGACGGCTGAGTCGGCTGACTAATGGTTTCCGCTGCGAGGGGTCACGATAATTAATGGCTTCCGGCTGCCGCTCCGCGAGGGAAGCCCTTGGCTTGGGAAGACTGCGCCCCCGATGATAAATGTGTTCCGGGTGTGGCGCAGCTGGGAGAGGTCGCGACTGAGTAATAACTTCCGGCTGCTGCTCCGCGAAAACGTATCTTTCGAACCAGTAGTCCGATATAAATGAAATAAACTGCATTTAAAATTTAGATATTAAAAGATACGTCACACCACAAGAATGTAATAAAAGAAAAAGAAAAAGTGAATATTGTACCGTAATTGAGGTTTAAAAAATAAATAATAAAGCCATTTAGACGATTTGGTCACACGACACTCATTAGAATACGATTTATGACCCGTAACTCAGGTTAAGAAGTGGCACGTGCGCGACGTGGGTGGTCCTGGGCTCACTCCGCTGTCCATAAGGGAAAAACTGTCCGCTGACGCCCCTCCATAAGGAATACACGGGGAAAAACTGGCAACGCAAGCCCCTTATACATCTACTGAAGGGATTAAGATGGCGCTGAGAGACCATGAGGGAAATGTATTAATTGTGCAGTGACGAATATGTATTGTGATGTATGAGTATTTAAAGTGTTAAATAAATTGTGCAGATAAATGAATATTTTGGTGGATTTGATTTAACATTAACATCCGTTGCGCAGGAGTATGTAATTTGAGAGTAGCTTATCAAACAATAATAATACTGTATGCTAGGTGATAGCACTGCCGCGAAAAACAACGCTTGGGCCATATGTTGAAGTTGACGGGCTATCACCTTGGACTAATTGATAATAATTACTAAGGAGGACCTAGCAGAGTTTTAGTAATATTCGAATGAACGAAACAAAGCTTTATCGGAGGTAAAGGTCAGCTTAAGGGTCTGCAAAATTAGAACTGAGACTAGTATTCGAAACGTGGCTTTTCGATTCCCAGTGGAGCAAACAGAATCAATGACAATGAGCCACTAGACCGCTCTGTATACAAATAAGTGAGTTTGTGGAAGTAGCTGGTTGAGAAATTCTTTGTTCTAGTTCTTGTTTTGATTTCACGATTAAATTTTGTATCATCATATACGAATTACACCGTATGCTTACCTCAGCAGAACCTGTAAAGCTACGTTAAGTTTTTATAACGGACCAGGTAATGCATGTAATCACTTTGCACTGTGGTAATGAAAACAGTATTTTTCTTGTGGTGAATACTCCAATTTTGATTTGATTTCTTCTTCTTCGATTATTCCCTTTAAAGAGAGCGACTGAACTTAAGTAGTCATGATGTTTTTTCTTCTTCCTTTCTTCCCAAATTCTCTTCATACGCTCGCTGTGTTCTCTCTTGCACTCTTCTGACCATTTGTTTCCTGTTCTTTTTTTGGTTTGTGTTTGTTTAAGTGTATGTTTCTTTATGATGTTTCTAAACTGTTCTCGGTTGTTTATGTTGTCTTGTGTGATTCCCAATTCTGTAAGGTCCTCTTCTGTTTCAGATATCCATTTAATCTTGTTTTTACTGGTGTTTACTATCTCGAAGATTTGCCTTGTGAGCCTGTTCTTGTTCATCCTGCTAATATGTCCATAAAATTTCATTCTTCTTTTTCTAAAGTTGTCATTTATTGTTTCTGTCTGTTTGTAGAGCTCTTTTGATGGCCTCTTTATCCAAATTCCTTCACGAAAAACTGGTCCGAATATTTTCCTCAGAATTTTCCTTTCCTGCTTTTCAATGTCTCTTATTTGTGTATGACCATGAATCACTGTAGTTTCTGCAGCATAAAGTGCTTCCGGCAGAACTACTGCGCTGTAATGCCTTAGTTTGGCGTTGACAGAAATAGATTTTTTATTGTTGTGATTCCAAGTAAGCTTATACGCTTTTTGTAATTTTGATATTCTTTCTTGGTTGGCTATTGTGTTTAGTCGTGATGGTTGGATGATCTCTCCCAGATATTTAAAGTGCATTACCTGTGTCACTTTCTCACACCGAGTTGTAATGGGAAGAGTATATGCAGGCTTGCTTTCCATGTATTGAGTTTTTTCGTAGAAAATTCGTAGGCCAGTTTTCTGTGAAATTTCGCGAAGCTTCTCCAGTGCAAGTTTTGCTTCTTCTCTATTACTGGTTAAAATGGCAAGGTCGTCTGCAAAAGCCAAACACTTTACATTGATTCTCTGCTCTTTTTTAATCCCGAGTTGAATTCCCTTTATTTCCTTTTCCTATGTCCTCACAATTTTTTCCAGAACCATGTTAAATAGAAGTGGTGGCAGTCCATCTCCTTGGTGAACACCGGTATGGATGTGAAATGCCTCTGATATTTCTCCCATGAATTTAACTTTGGAAGTTGTGCCTGTTAATGTCTGTTGGATAATCGACCTTGTTTTTCTGTCGATTTTGAATTCATCTAAAATATGGAATAATGTTTGCCTATCTATTGAGTCATAGGCCTTTTTAAAGTCGACAAAAGTTATCACAGTATTTCTACACCTTCTCATTTATAAATTGTTTTTAGGTTCCAAATCTGTTCTATACAAGATCGACCTTTGCGAAACCCTGCCTGATACTCTCCTATTAATGGGTCTGCCTGTTCTTCTAGTCGACTTAACAGGGCTTTTGAAAGAATTTTGTATGCTACAGGGAGCAGTGAAATTCCCCTGTAATTATTTGGGTCACTTTTGTCTCCTTTTTTATGGAGAGGATGAATTAATGCACACTTCCACTCTTCAGGTACTTTTTCAGTTTCCCAAATGTTTGATATAATTCTGTAAATTGCTTGTGTGAGATTTTTGTCATTTAATTTCCATATTTCGGCTATGATTCCGTCTTCTCCCGGAGACTTGTTGTTTTTCAAAGAGTTGATTATTTGATTTAGTGTATTGTGTTACTATTATGGATGTAGGCTTACCTCCGGGGAAGGAATCAATCGTAACGTCAATAGTAATCAGGAACAAATTTCAGCAGATGCGATCAGTTTGCGAGAGGAAGAGAAGGAATGTAAGCTACGCGTGGCGCAGTCACCTCCTCTCCGTTGGTCCGTCGCCAAATCGATTACCGTGGCGGAGCGAGCGCGTGAATCACTCGCCGCGCCGCGCCACGCCGGCCGGAACAGAGATCCATTACCCGATACCGTCTGAATGCTCCTCTCACCAGCGTATTGCAGTCAGTGAACCCTCGTAATTGCACGACACGGCGCGCAGTTTTTACGACTTCGTTACTATCTCAGTTAGATCTCAGTTCCTAGGCGGTGAGCAGGAACGTCCGGTGTTCATGTTCGATTGCTTTGTGGTGTACCCACTCCGGGATTAATTAAATTAATTATTGCACCTATGTAGGTTGCTGATTTCGGGATAAACATGAATCTCTTGTTGCTAAATTAAAGTCGGGCGCCATGGAGTACTTTTAAAGACTGAATTAAATCTAACTTTCTTATAAATACAGATTTAAGACTACAATTTTTATTTGCCGCCATCAGTCTTTCGACTGGTTTGATGCAATCCTCCATCCATTCCTATCTTGTGCTAACCTCTTCATGACTACATTATCCCTTACAACCCACATCCTCAATGATCTGCTTCATATATTCTAATCTCTGTCTTCCTCTACAGTTCTTACCTTCCGCTGTTCCCTCCACTAACAAATTAACCAATCCAGCATGTCTAAAAATAGAAAGATCTAAATTAATCACATATAATTACATAATGCAAAGTGAGGTAATAAATCAAATGAAATAGCGCAATTGAAGTTACAGTAATTTTCAACTCAATTATTAACGTTTAATTAATGGGAAACATGAGATTTATTCCGAACAATAAACATAAACAAGAAACATTTGTTTAGTTAAAAACAATAGATACAAGATACTTAGCAGATCATTCACAATGTTCGACTTTAGTTCATTTACAATAGTTACAGTGTGCATAAGAAACTTATCTATTTAACTTATGTGACTGAGTACACTAGTGTCCGTGCGAAGAGCTAGCCGTCTTTTGATTGCAAATAATATATTCTCTTCCTCGCCGTCCGGCACTATGAGCCCTAGACTCAGTAGAAGCCTTATCAAGTAACTGCACCGTTGGGCACTGTATGGTGGATTGTAATGTTGGTGGACATTCACTCCTACATCAGTTCCGATTTATGTTTTCTTCTCTGATGGTTTGTCTTCTCTTTGTGAATCACATTTGCGTTATAGTTAGTGAGAAGCGAGATGAGCTGTGTTAACAACCTGACGAATACAGTTGAGTCAAGTCCCCGTTGCACTTTTGCGAGACGGTTACTGACCGTCGTTGGAAGTTTGGTGTTGGGGTTTTAACGATGTTTTGGTGTTGCTGCTTTCTTCTGACGGGATGCTTCTTGTTGTTAGGTGGCTGCCGGATAACACCCGTCGCCACGATGTGCTCCGTGGTCTGGGGAGCTGCCTTTCCAGTCTGCTAGGCAGCCGTGAGCTGTTTGCTGACAGGATTGTGAGGCCCGCTGATTTCCTCTTTTGGTAAGATTCTCTCATGTCTCATGGTTTGGTTGTGATTCCTTCGATGTTGTTTCCGTAGGACACAACCCCCGCACAAACAGCATGCATTGTTCCGCAGTTGCAGTAGGTGGCGTCTCGACGTTGTTACAGGAAAGCGAATTTGCTGCTGTATCTGTCGCCCTCTTTCGGTGACATCTGCCCTACTCTTTCTGGTTACGGATGTTTTGTCATTGCTATTAGTTGTTGACAGTGACTGAAGCTCCGTCAGGTACTTTACTTGCTTGGGCGAGAGAAACTGCCTGGGCAGCTACGCTTGTGATTTACTCGGGCAACTTGTAGATGACTTCTGCCATCGTTGCACTATCTGAAGTAGTGCAATGGTCGTTGAGATCGCGTCGGGAGGAGCTGGGTGCGTAGGACGCCAATGCAACCGTCTCGCCTCGGGTTTTGCCGGCTGAGTGATTTGCTGCTTTTTTGTGTGTGTATGTGTGTGAGTGTGTGTGTGTGTGTGTGTCGTCGTAGCCTCAGTCAGCATGTCTGTGTTGCTACCCACCACCTAGGTAGTTTCGCTGCTTAGTGTCTCTCTGTACATGTCAGGTATTTTCTGGGGACTCTCTTTATTTGTGCACTTTAAAGGGAAAAATGGGCTATGGTCTCGTTTGGTGACCTTGATTAAGAATGTCTTCAGGTTTCGTATGTTTGGAGTTTTATTTTTAGTTTTTTGCTCTAGTTTTGTTAATGGAAATGATTTCATTCATCAGGGAGTACAGTTTTTCACAATCGTCGTCAGCATTTCCGTATTTGTCATTGTTTTATTTAGTTTTTTAAGTAGTTTATCTCAGTTAAGGAGGTTTCCAATTTCCTTTGTAGGGTTTCCCTTTTTTGATGAGACTTATTTAATTTTGTTATGCTTGTGGCATCTCTTGGGTCTGTTTTCTGACGCTTTGTTGGTGTAAGTTCCTTTCTGACTTTCGTCTCGTGGATTCTTGTTGTCTGTTAATTTCTGGTTTTTCAGGTTATCCGTCTTTTCTCTCTCTGTTCTTTTCCCATTTCCTTGGTTGTTTGCTTTCTTTGCAGGGACTGGTGGTGGTGGCCTCAGGGCTGCCTGGTATGGTTTGAATCCTCTCAATGGCGCTGGGTGGTTTCTACTGCAGTTGACACATTTTGCCTCCTGTGCTGACAGTATGGTGCAGGTTTTAACTAGGTGATCTCCAGAGCACTTTACGCTTGGTAGGTGGCAGTAGTGAGAAGTATGACCTAACCTCTGGCAATTTTGACATTGATGCGGTCCGTTTCTGGGTTTGTATGTTTCGACGCTTGTTGTCGTGTACAACATGGTCCTCTCGTTGTACACGTTGTTCGTTTTTGGACTTGGGCTGAGGGTGACAGAGATGTTTGCAGACTAGCTCTTTCTGCTCGTTCATTTTTTTAAAAAAATTTGTGGACGTTCTTGATGTCGTATCCCTTTTCCGCCAGTTCTGTCGTGATCTCGGTTTCCGTTACTGATGATGGTAATCCGCAAGGAATTTCGGTAGGCAGTGAGCAACTTTATGGTTATATCCTCTACGGAACTACTTTCTCTTGCCTACCAATTCTAGCCTGGTAGTAACCAGGATTCCTTGGCGGTTTGTTCACGAAAATTATAAACGACACAGATTAATTTATGATAACTAAATCGTTGTTTTGCAATTCACTGTCATGTTCATACACTCACATTCGCCCAAACGCAAGTTTTCACTGGCCGGCACACGCACACGTGGTAGGGCTTCCTTAGACGTCATCAATTCCCAGCACTTATGTGCGTTAGTTTCGCTTTTTCCTGAAATATGCTGAAGTCTCACGTCTCGACGCAAATATCCCGTTCGTAAACATAATCCCTACTTAAGGCAACCCTCCTGTAAACACGGGTGCTGCCGCAGTGCCTCCAAACACTTTCCGTTATAGTTTCACCTGGGGCTGTGTATTTTCAGGAAGATAACCTGGATGGTTCTTCAGATGCTCGCTCGGAGTCGGCATCTACATCAAAAAATTTCTTGCTGTAACTTTACCTATTTACCATTAGTAATCATAAAACAACCCATATGGGCCTCTACAGAGCCTGTGCTTGAATCACAAAGAAACCTTCTATGTTTAAGAAAATTAATTAAGGTTAATACGGAGACGGTTCTTTAGAGTTATAAACTGGTTACTTCAAGTTGCCTTCTAATAATAATTTCGTAATCATGAAATTGTACCAAAATTATCTTTGTCAGCTGGCGATGTACTCTCTAGTCATCCCTGCTTATTTCACTCTGCAAAGTTACCACTAGCTTACGCACGATTTTATTTCCACAACGTTAAGATGATAAGTGGATTATATATATATATATATATATCATCAGGCAAGGAGATGGATTATCACCGATTTTATTCAACATGGTATTGGACAAAGTTATAAAACAATGGGAAACACAGGTCAAAGGAATACAGCTAGGAAGAACACGACATACCAAAACAATCATAAGGTGCCTGGCATTTGCGGATGACCTGGCAATTCTCAGCAACAATAGGTAGGAAGCACAAGATGCATTGGAACAGCTACATCAAATTGCCGCCAAGACAGGGCTACATAATTTCGTATGAAAAAACGCAGTACATGGAGAAACAAAACAAAAATGTACAAACAATATACACAAAATTTGAAAACATAAGTCGAGAAATTCAAATATCTAGGGGAATACATACAAGTAGGAGGATCTAACAAGCTATCAAATTCGGAAAGATCAGAAAAGCTTCAGAAGGCTTATAGACTCAAATGGTCATAGTATAACAAAAGAAATGTATCAAGACAGGCCAAACTCAGACATTACAATACAGTGGTACTGACAGAAGCATTATATGCATCAGAAACAATCACGATTGGGGCTTCAGGTATCACAGAAGCGGAAAAAAATGAGCGCGAAATCCTTAGAATTTTTTTTTTGGAGCGATATGTAAAGACGGTATATGGATGAAAAGATCAACGAAAGAACTGTACGAACATACAGATCGATTGACAGACATGATCAGAAGACGTAGATTACAATTCTATGGACATTTACAGCGAATGAACAGCACTAGACTCACAAAGAGGATCTTTGATGTGGTAAATGGTTCGCTCAGGAAAACCAATTGGTTCCAGGAAATAGAAGAGGACTTGAGTCACGCAGGGATCAGCAAGGAAATGACACGGGAAAGGGGACAATTCAGGAACAAAATTATGAACACAAAATTTAAAATACAGGCGAAAACAGGAACAAAGGAAACAGGAACACAGTGAGCGTATGAAGAGGTTTTGGGAAGAGAAGAGAAAGAAGACAAATACAAACAAAAACTGAGGAATCATGAATAATATGAGTTTAAACACTGTCCTCAAGGGCAATAATGATTAATAATAATAATAATATCATCACCGTGGAAAAAATTACATCGGATAAATTTCCATTGCATTTCTACGTAGTCACCATTTTTATTGAAGCATTTGTCATACCGTGACACGAGCCTTTTAATTCCTTCGTAGAGGAATCTCACTGCCAAACCGTTCAGCTATCCCTTCCGGTAGCCTCCACGCAGCCACTGGAAACACTGTCGTTTACTTCCAGGTGTGGTATAGGCAATCCACGTCTCACCGCCAGTGACAAAGTAGGCGAAACCATTTCCTCACATTTCCGTCATTCATTACAGATTCCCACATTAACTTCAACAATTTGTCTGTAAATTCCCGACTCGCAGAAATCCTATCACTGACAGCACTTTAGAGATGGTCAAGTTGCTCTCATTAGCTCCACTTAAAACTCCTGCACTTGAGATTCACAATGTGTGCCTCACATTAGCCCACCATAACGTGTCTTCCCCCTCCAATCGGATCTATCTTTTCTGTTACTGTGCCAACACGGTTATACAGATTGATACAAATGAATACTACAGAGCAAGCAGAGGACGCCCAGTGCGTGTGGTTGGTACAGAAGCGATTACTTTCCCCACTCGTGGCTCAAGGACAGGATCCATTTTAAAATAACACAGAAAAGTGAGACGCTTTTCTAGTTCGTTTTAACTCATACTCTTGCTGCGCGAGACGTTCAATATAAACCAACTGAAGGCGGCTTCATTAAGATGGCGTGAGCTGTGCGTGCACTATTCCAAATCGGTTCTTACTTTGTTGACGTGCCTCGTATAAGAGGCTTGATTAAATTTTACTGAGTTCTCTCGGACATAAGTTGAGTGAGTAGAACTGTGGGGCCTTATGAGCCCAGGGACAGCTGCTTAACAAGGCCCTACAGGAGTCTTGAAAAAGTATAATTTTTCAGCATTGCAAGCTACGCCACAAGGAAGTTAAGTCGAGTGCCGAAGACTTGCACTGAATCGCATCACACCAGAGACTCCTTTAGCGACGGCGCGGCGGTGAGAATATGCCGTCGATATGCAGGTGCTTGCTAAGTAGATTTACCAGTGAAGAGTTCGATGCTAATTTTGAGATTTTTTTCTTCTTTTACGGAATCGTTTGTTTAATATTCTTATAACCGAGAAAAAATTATCTAAAAGATAAAAAAAAACCTCCAGATAACGATCAGTCTATTGGAGAATACGTTAATCTTGGCGGCCCCACTTTAGTCTATAAAAAGAGTAGTCCTAAATGGACTGCACCTGTTATAATATCATTCAAAACGCAAAAAGAAACCAAATACATCAAATACACACATAAATCACAGCCATACATCCAAAAATAACACTTACAATTCCATCATTGGGAGGAAACACACCAGTTAAATGTTGCAGGACAGCTGCCATGGAAGGATAGCTCCTTCCATAGTAACTGCCTATCGACGGTGGTTCGAATCCCCGTCCAGGCATCCAGATTTGGGTTTTCCACGGTTTCCCAAATCACTCCAGGCAAATGCCGGGATGCTTCCTTCAAAAGGCCATGGCCGAATTCTTTCCTATTCCTTGCCCCCCATCCTTTCCCGTCTCTAAAGACCTCGCTGTTAGAGAGACATTAAGCAGATAAAACAAAACTGCCTATCCCTGTGTCACTGGATGATCATGATCCTCGTTTGTTTACTTGAATGACAGTGTTGGAAAACTTAAGACACCCTACAGGAAAGTCAAAGTTAGTGTACAAAGTAAACGATAGAAGTGGTTATATGGTAACGAAAATTATGAGATTTCCTAATTTATCAGGGTCATTAGAGCTCGCATGGGTTTCAGCAACATTAATTTTGCGTTAAGACGCTATCCTGTAGTATGAATACAAGACATGCACGTCGTCGTTTTTTATTGGATGTGCTGATTTTTATTTCTTTTAGGTGTAAACGGTTCCGCTCGGAATTTTAATTCACTATATTTCTCATATAAATTTATAATATGTGTGTATTGTTATCAGTTTAGTGTTATATATGTATATATCACTCTCATCATACAAGACAGAGGTAGCAATTGATGAAAGATAAATCGTAAAACTTTAAAAAACGGTTTGTGAAAATGTGTTCTATTTCTCTTGAGATAGTGCCATACTAATTATGAACTTTTATACTATATTGCATGTATTGAAGATAAAAATTTAACTAACACTATTTTGATTGTTAATTTTAAAATTAAAGCATTATCGTTAAGTTGTAATATACTGAAGTCGGAGTATATAATTTCCTTATTTAGTTATCACCGTCTCATAAGGCCAAAGTTATAATACAATTACGTAAGTGAAATAAAAGTATGTAAGTTACGTTACGATACACATAGAACTGAAAAAAAGTTTTGGTCTGAATAATTTCTTCGGTACAAATTGGGTACTGATCTTCGTTTATGTAGATGTTTATTAGTTCTTACGGAGAGTGTAGGATACCGTTAATTATATCTTGGTTGTTATTCGTTAATTTAATTCTTTAAGAATTTCTATCACGATAGAGGAAATCCAACGCGAGAAAGAATAGTGAGATTCAAGAAATTATTTTACTAAGTAGTTCCAAGCTGCACTCAGAAAAATGTTGAAACGTAGCAAATTTCTTAAAGTTCACGCCAACTGTAAAAAATTTTGTTGGTAATTGATTTTTACCGAGTGAGGAAGAAATTCGTCTTACTCGCATGTGAATAAGTTGCAGTCTACTTGATCACGAGCTTGTCAGTAGCTCCTAGAACTCAACATAAGGGTTTCAGCTTCAAAACCTCTGATTGACAGCTAAACTGAAATCTCACTAATTCCGAAAATTAATGAGTAAATCGAGGAAAAAAAATATGTAATCGCCAAACCAGTGAACAATGGAGGTGAAATATTCCTTTGAGGAATCTAATTCTCAAAAAATAAAACATTACTGTATAAACACCACATGTAATAAAATTACAACAAAATGAAACAAAAAAAGTATGAAGCAGAAAAAAGGTTGCATATCTATGTAGAGATCGTTAGATGAGGAAATTACAGTTTGATGTGTTTGGTAAAACTTGTCTTCCGATATCGTCGTCTGTAGCTGAAAATTATCGCGCAAGATATTTAAGCCCAAGAAGTATTAAAGAGCACATTATGCTGTAATGAAGTACTGTTATAACGACAAGCAAGGCAATCAAGTTTAACGGCTGCTGCATCGTTCCTCTATACTGCTTTGGAAAGTGAAATGGAATGACGAGATACTATTAACAGATAAATGAATGAGCGTCGACCTTGATGAAAGTGATAAGAAATTTTCGCCAGCGGTTGTTAATTCAACATGTTCTGCATTCTGGACCACCTGCACGATATTATGCACTGCGTTTCTCATTTTTCAATACATATACTTTATTTCCCACACATTTTTCGGGTTATGTAAGGAACTGAGAACATAATTTCTTGACAGCTTAAGATCTATGAGGTAGGAATCTGCAACTAGATTAGATTTGACTATTTGAATATTACGAGTATAACTTATTTTCGTTTTTTCGCCTGCTGACTTACAGATCATTTTGCGCCCTACGCTTAACTTGGTCATGCTATATTTGTTTATTAATTGGCAATGCGCTTAAATTGAAACTTATCTGTTCTTATTACGACAATCTTCCCTACTCCATAACAGGCATCTTTAAGGAGAGGGGGGGTGGGTGTTGGAATGGAAGGGGATCACGAATCAACGTGTCAAGTATACAGGATTAACTACCTGGTTGAGATCAACTTAACTGCGCAAAATTACTTTTAAATTGGTGTATCGGTGTAAATATGAATTTGAAGCAAATAAAAAAAAAGTGTTGGCTTTTATAAAATTTAGCGAAATTTAGTTGAAGGTGTAGTCGTCCGCGCCTCCTTCAAACCCAATTAGAAGTAAAGGAAATGCTTGAAGAGCTTTATTATCATTATGAACATTCGTATAAAGGGTAATTCTACATCAAAATGAATGAAAGAGTCAATTTATTTGCTATTGTTGTACGGCATTTTTATTTGTTTTTTAAAAACAAACTAAAATACCGTACAACAAGGAAGTGCCGGTTAAATGAATTTGGTAGACGATATCGTATTAACGGAAAGAGAATTGTTTATTACAAGTGAAACAGATATTTAAAAACATTATCTTTTTCAATTTAATTAATGACGAATGTTATGGTAGTGAAAATGAAATAAAATTAATCGCCGTTAAATACAAGGATTAAGTTCCTTCCCACACAATTGCAGGACGAGTTAAAAAACTAGGTTTGGTCTCAGACTTGTAATGTTATACTTTCTCTTTTGTTATTTTTTCATTTAGAAACCATTTAAGCAAACTTGTTTATTTAAACAAGGGAAAATGTAAATGCTATTATTTCATTATTTAGAGGTTTTGTTAGCTGAATTGTGCGTATGATTATTGTGACGGAATTATTGTAGGAGCAAGCAGCTCACTATAGATTGTCACTAGGCAGAAGTTTAATTTAATTTAATTTAATTGCAATGGAGCACAGGCTCCGGTGGTAATTTCCCTACACCCCCATCTTCCCCCTATCCTGCACCCACCTACATTTGTCCTCTAAAAATTTTATCTTTAAATTCTTTCAACGTTTTCGGTAAATTATTCGTCATTTCTTTTGATAACTCATTCCAATCCCTGACACCCTTACCTAAAAAAGAGAATCCTCCCACACCCTTGTGCCTGAAATCGAGTGACAGCATGTGGTCATGGTCATCTTTTCCCTCCCATGCACTACTTTTCATACTTCCTTCAATATTTTTACATGCCTCATAGAAGTTACGTGATAACACTGGGGAAACTGATGAACATAACAATTAGATATTCGTTGGTGACGACGTCTTGATCTCTGGTCGGCTGAACATCAAAATATAACACCGATTCAGTACTACTCTTGAAGTTGAAGACTGCGTTTCCACAACCTCGCGTTTGGAACATTCATGTCACCGGAAGCAGACTCTTAACACCTCTAATAATGAATGCTCGAGTGATGAAAGTATGGATCGACTCCAAAAAAATTCACCGGTAAGCCGGATCAATTCAGTAAGAAGAAATGAGAAAAACTGAGCCCCAATATCGCTACTGGAATGAATTGAAATGAGTATTTTTATTTCACTGTTGGAGCTTGCCATCACAGTTTTCTCTATTGTTGTTAGCGAACTCAGACCATGTAGTCGAAGCGTTAGTTTGTTTCTTAACTATTCGAGATGTTCTTGACTTATAATTTTTTCACTATGAGTCTGAGTTGTGACGAAATTCTAGTCGAAGTACATTCCCTTCAGTAAGAATCTAGCGGACAGACATTGCGGTTGCCGTTTGCAAATTCTGAAGCTTGTAAAGGTGATTTTGATGTCCAGTAAGTTGCATATCATACTTTTTTTGGTATGTTTTTAGACTACAAAAGTGAGGAAACTAACAACTTTAGATTTGATATGCAAGACTAGATGAAATATATTTTTCATATTTTCTTTCTAATTCAGCTCGACCGTTATTTGTAAATGAACTACATTTACGTAGCGATGAAATGTATTGACAGGTAATACAAGGCACATAAAAGAAAAACGCAAAAACGGAAGAATGATGAAATAATAACTTCCTAATCGAAGGAAGAATACGTCATTCTTACTGGCATACTAAAAAGCATAGCAAGTTTCTCCTCTTGATTTAATCTTGGTAAAATTCAAATCACGTGACACAAGTTCTGAACGCCTAATCCAACAAAACAAAACAAATAACATATGGAGGAAGCCGCTATCACTGTTTGGCAGGATTGTTTTGAATGTTATAACTCTGCTAACAGTGGGTATTCGTTTTCTCGAAAAAGAAATACAGAAGTATTGATGCATTTTTGTTGTGTTCAATCACACATTTCTCTACCGTTCAGTCACTATTGTTGAATTCTTGTATCCTGTCATCCACTCCAAATAAGGGAGCATCCATAAACCACGTAGCTCTATTCTGACCTGCTGTGAACGCCCCCTCTTCCCCACGTGGCCCGACTTGGCTTTTACCTCAACCTCCCACCTCCCCCCTCCCACACGCCCGTAATATGTAACTTTCTTCCCTTTTGGTTCCAGAAGACATTTTGTACGGTTTTCTTGGCAGACTATTGTAAATTCCATACAGAGATAGTTAAATGAAGGAAATAAATATTCACATGCTATTGTGTGCTCTGTAATTCATTTTAACTGTGACAAATGATATGAATGGAAAGCTACGTGGCTTGACCCGGAAACCCCTCCTCCCCCCACGTTGTGCAGCGTAGCCTTCCACATAACCTCCCCCCCCCCAGACCAAGCCACGTAGTTTATGGACGCCCCCTAATGAGCCGACAGCGCAATTCACCATTATGTCACACTTATGGCGCAACATCCATGAACCTTCTATAGCCTACATTACAACATACGTAATGTATATTTGTAGTACCTTGGAGCCACTACTGCTCTCCCGCTTCTACCAAATGTTATTTAACAAAATTAACCAAATAAATGCATAAAAATTAAGTAAATTCTGTCTCCTTGTTTAGGAATACTCCTAAGGTGGTGGCGTTAAATCAATTATTCTTAATTTAGTATAAATCTTCATTCTAAAAACATTTATTGTTTGTCAATCCTCACACATTCGTCTTTCAATAACAAAAGTATTAGGTGCGCTAACCAACAATATTTTTTAAATGAAAATAGAATTCAAACATTTCTCTCCGAAGTCATATAAAATGTTTACACTCACAACAGTTAATTCGGAAAACTAATGGTTTTAGTTTTCCATCAAAGAAAAAGAACTGATTCAATAAATTGTACTGCTACTAATGAAAATTTTTTTTTTTTTTTTTTAAATCTTCCTTCTGAAAATAAAAACATCATTTCTTATTAACATATATTTTTACCAAGAAACATAATCTTCTTTCTGAAAAAAATTCGAAACATCATTTGAACAAATATTTAAAAAAGAAAAAGTTGTTAGTAATATATTTCTGAAAAAAACAGAAAACGTTGAATACAATTTTTTTTCTTCAATTTGCGAGCAGATACAATACATCGAACTTCATACATTTACGGTATACACTAAAAAAATCCTTTGAACAACAAACGGATACATACACTATTTCTCATTTAACGTTTAACTTAAACCTTAGGGTATCAAAATCAACGCGAGTTTTTGTCGATTATTCAGCACCTGGAAAGTATCTAATTCATCAACATTAATCAACAAAAACACTGGACGAATTTTCCTCAAAACACTGAAAAATTCGACACTTTCCTAGTACAAATATACTGTGTCATAAATCTTAATTCTCCGAATTTGTGGCTTAAATACATTCTGTTAAAATTGAGTATCCTTTCATATATCTGTAAATTCCTGGTCTATGTACTACAGTGCTCATATGTATCCGAACGATCTGAATCGTTCATCGTTATATATCCTCCCAAAACTTATTCAACCATTCCTACACATCTGCTTACACAGTCCAATACCCAGTATGTTGTATAGTCACGTGAATATCCAAAATTGAGACTCACCCACCTCACAAAAAAGTCAACATATACGTTTTACAAACGAAAATATTGATTATATTTCGGTATTAAAAGAGTTGTGCAGGAATTGAATGTACTTTAATTTTAGTTTTCTAAATCATTTAAGAGATATTAGTGTCCTTGCAAAACATAAAAGTTACTGTTTTCAAATAAAATATCAATATTGAACAAACGCTAGAATCAAAAGAAAAGAAGACGTAATACCGATCATCTATCATTTAAAATAACTAGATATTAATGATAAAATCATTTTTTTCGATGTATAACTTTCTGGTTAAAAATAGTTTTAAGTGAGAGCATTGACAAATAATTGCAGATTTTTGAAGTTAGTTAATTTGTGGTGTGATATTAAGACATGTTTTTCTTTTACTACTATCTTTAAACTTATTATAGAAACATACAGAAAAACTTATAACTAAACTACTGTTGTCGGTCAATGCAGTCCGTGTTGACAGTATTTTAGCGTCAAAAACTTATTCTCACCTACCATTAACAACCAAAGCTGCTTAAAGAGCACTGAATATTCCTTTTAATACAGAAACAAAAAACTATGAGGGTTCAGTAGATGAAGACACAATTTCACATAGTCTTGTCACCTTTGTGCTTTTGGTGGTGTTTTGTATGCAGGCAAAGAACAAAAAACTAATACGGCTTTTTGCGATAGCGATATTCTGAGGGTGCTGTTGTTAAAACTCAAACGACAGGTGAAATGATGGTTGGCTGTCTGTTATTTCAAAAAAAAAAAAAAAACCTGTTAGTAAAAATCCAAGGACGTGCACTAAAAACATTTGGTAACTAATAAACGACTGCGTTTTCTAGCGGACACGTACGAAATAATTGGATCATTTCGCGATTTATAAGCTTTTTGCTACTTGAAATTATTATTATATACCAACTTTTTACCCCAAATTAATGTTAATACTACGGTGTGCTCTTCCGACAGTAGTTCGTAAAGAACTCACACTGATTTAAGGGGTAAAATTGTTAGTCATCTGGTAACCAAGAATACAACAAGAAGTGCGATAATTTTACAAGCTGATATTAATGCAGATCATAATTCATGAACAATTGTTTTCATATTTTGTAACGGTTGTTTATGAGACTACACAGGAAACTGGGAACAAGGAAACGTAATGCTGGTGAACAGGTGTATAAGAGTTGTTGCCTCCTCTGCTGCGGTCTTGGTAGGTATCATCCGCTGTCACCGTAGGCGTCGCGGATGCTACTGCTGACCCAGAAGCATGGTGGCTAGCATTCGGTTAATACCTGGAGTATGTGGTTCGAGTCTAGCCACAGACATAAGTGATTTTCAAGAACTGTTACGTTCTTCTTGTGTTGACTGTACAGTGGATCAATAAAGTCACATCATACATCATTTGAGAAGCTAAAAGAATGGAGAAGATGCACATATCGATAAACTTAAGCAAATGCTTTCTTGGTCTGTTTACTGCCATTTGAGTCTTTAAATGTGTTATATATTTTGAAATGTCACGGAAAAGAGTATTTCCCAAGGATTGGAAAGGAATCCGGCCACGGTTTTTGAGTATGAACTTGTCCTCTGTTAGCCTGAAATTATTTCGTTAATTCTCTGAGAACCAAAACATTGGTTTTGTTGACCATGGCATACACAACATTACTGACAAATATACTTGAAAGTGGACATCCAAAATGTCAGTGCCAGCAGAACTAGTAAATATTTCAATGATTTGATGAAAAGAAGTACAGCTTCCAAGGCTTACTTTTAAGTTAGAAAGCAAGCGGAAGTTTCGAAATAATAAAACAAGTTTGCATACCAGTTACTGATTCAAAATGTTACTCAGCCCTCCTATTATCAGAAGATTCTTTTTTTACTTATGGCTTTACGCCTCGTCCACAATGAGGTCATTAGAGACGGGATGGAACTGGGGACAAGGAACGGGAAGGAATTGAACCATGGCCTTTAAAAGGAAGCAGCCAGGCATTCACCTGGAGTGATTTGGGGAAACCATGGAAAACCCAAATCTGGATGCCAGGACGGGGATTCGAACCGGCGCGGCGTCCTCCCGAATGCGAGGCCGTAGCATCGTCAGAAGAAATTGTTCTAATGTCTTCGTTGTATAGGCCTACGTAAGTGATGTTAAAGGCAAAATTATAGTCAGAACCGATAAACATCTTGATCATAAAATGTCTAACAATTTTGGTCAAATCACTTAAATCAATTAATGAAGGATTGTTATAGAGATCTTAACTGTCTCCTGTAGTATTCTTAGAACTGGAAGTAAATTATTTATTGTTATTCACCAATCTAAACTATGTGTCAACAATTTTGTTGCCATCACAGCCATAGCAGTATGGAATTCAAAAAATTGAAGGTATTTTCTATGGTTCGTCAGGTGTGATAGAAACGACACGCGTCTTCTAATATCGAAAAAAATCGTAGAAGACAACTTGTGGTGGACTATCGATTGGATTTCTATACAGTCTTGTCTGTAACTAATCTCATGGTCTTGCTCGATTAAATTAGCTAGTAAATGAACAAGTCTAAAGATTGAACAAGTGGAGTGAACTTTGGAGGAACGACCTTCATAGTGTACGTTGGTAACTTTTTGTCGTCTTCAAGCATCTCATTATCTCATTAAAAAAATAAATAAATAAAAAAAAATCAATAAAAAAAAAAAAAAATCTTGCAAGTAGCAAGATTTGATCAGGCGACGACTGGCTACAGACACTCGACTTGATATTTTCTGAACGCAGGAAGCTTTTGAACGCAACGGAATATTTCAACGCCGGTTTTCTCGACAACGGCGAAGAAGCACACGTTATTGCTT
>JARYHS010013630.1:78881018-78947745 GCA_031002005.1 Vandiemenella viatica
CGAATTAACCAATACGTAGGGTGGTGATAATATTTTAACAATATTGAAGAACATCTCGTGACGTTAGTATAGTTTTTCAGTTTAATATAGGAGCATATAATATGGTTATACCCTGAAATATTGCAACAACGGCAAATTGTTTCATAATTGGTGGAATGAAACCTAGATGAAATTATTGCACCATCAGATTGAAGCTATAAATTGGCACATTTTTTCAAAATTGATGAGAGTAGATGAAAAGTTTTTTGAGCTAACTCGTCTTGGTCACTTGGAAGGGGGTGAGTGTGGAATCCCTCCGTTAATTTATTCGTCTAGGGGAGCTGGGAAGCAAGCAATTGTCATTCGTCATTTTCAAGGCTGTAAAATGTGTACCAGGTAATTAGGTTAATTTATCCGCCGACAAGGAAGTACTGGTCACGTTCAAATTTTGTTGTCAAGCAAGAACTTAGCATCTTGGTAATTCGCGGCGGAAGATGTGTGTTCGCTGGAAGAAGTTTATGGAGTAAATGGGCCCAAGTGTTAGCATTTCAATTTGTGGTGAGTGGTACAGGTTTAATTTAAATTCAGTTGTTACTTAAAGTTACTTTAAGTATCTTGTATTTTGGCTAGTCATTGCTTTCTTTCACTCAATTCAAAAGCGAAGCAGACATTTTGAAGATACGAGTTGCCTGAAGATTGCGCAATAGAGGAGGAAAGAGAATTGTAGATACGGATAGATGGTTCATGCTGTTGGTTTCGCAGAGGGTAAGCGGATCGACGGTTTTAACAGCTGTGGTATATAGCGTATTGAAAGAACACCGTTCGATCTCATTAAGTGAGCAGCCTGAGACGATAGAAGGTAAGGAAGGGAGTGCCCTGTTTCTTCGGAAACCATTTTCCGATAAACCTTTTAGCCTGGAATGCAAGAGACCTCCCACAGGCACCTCTCTCCGGGCCAAAGGGGTGTGTGAGCCCACATGTGATACAAGTGTCGCATTAAAGTTACATGCGATTGGTTTCTTTTAGAATTATTTTTGTGATTTGTGAAGTATTTGCCTTTAAAAAAAAAAGCTATCTAAATGTTGTTGGTTCAATTTGAAGATGCAAATTCTTTTTCAAACGTCAGACACTTCTTATATGAAGGAGAATATTCATTTAAAATGAATAAGTAACATGAAATGATGTAGAGCTTCTTGTACAAAATAATATAAAAAATATGAATTCCATGAATAGCATAAAAATATATTATATCAGACCGCGTAACCCGAATAACCAGATTCTAGCGCAGGTAAGTATAGTTTACGAAGATGAAGGCCATTCTCACATGTTCCAGCTTTCATTTATCTCAGCGTCAGAATGCATAGCAACACCTGCATCATAGCAGTCTTAATTTTCGCGGAACTATCCGAAGAACATATCAACGCGCTTGTTACAACTTTACGGTTATAATAGAAGCCATTTTAAGACTCAATGATTAATTTTTGTAACAGCCGTTTTACACCTAACGAATATGTTTCAACTACGAAGAATTGCTATACGATCACGCAGACGCTTTGCTTCACTTGTGTAGACTACTACTCATACCAATCTCCAACCATCTTTTATATATTCACAAGGATAGCCGTCATTCTTATAGCCCGGGAACTTGTTTTCCTTCAACATCTCGGCCCTCATTACATCTCATATACTGAAATATACAAATATTAATCTAAAAACTATTCCTTAAACTCCTATTGATGCTAAATTGACTTGCAATATTTATGGGAGTTAAATGTAAAACTTATAACTATAATCTATATCTTATCTATATAAATGAGAAAATGAGCAAGTTTGGATGTACTTCTGGAATCAATCACGCCTTAATAACTCTACATATTTAAATGAAATTTGGAATGATATCATTTAACTGTGTGCAAAGTGACGTAGGATAAATTTTATCCCGCAAAAATGCATAGTTCTTTCAGAAAATGCCATTAATATCAATTAGTAAACAACAAAGAGTTTCCTACTTCGTAGCCAGCCGTGCCACGTTTACTCTTTGCTTTTTACGTTAATCGCAAACACTACTTTTCAGAAAAAAAGCAAAAACCTTCTTACATATCCAAGTCTGTGTTTAGTTTAAAAGGCGTAAAACCGATGCACTTGACAAATAATAGTTTGGAAGCAGGAAATATAAATCTGTACTTTTTTTTTATCTGCTTAATGTCTCTCTAACAGCAAGGTCTTTAGAGACGGGAAAGAATGGGGGGCAAGGAATGGGAAGGAATTCGGCCATGGCCTTTTGAAGGAAGCATCCCGGAATTTGCCTGGAGTGATCTAGGAAACCATGGAATACCCAAATCTGGATGCCCGGACGGGGATTCGAACCGCCGTCCTCTCGAATGTGAGGCCAGAACGCTAGCCGTTACACCACCACGCTCGGTAAATCTGTACTTAACCTTAAATTTAAAAAAAGGCAGGTACTGTTGTTAAGTTCGCAAAGAGATGTTTTCATTTGCTTAAATAAAATAGTATGACATCTCAAAAATGAAATCATAATTTCGTTCGTAATATATGCGTCATAGTAAATGTGAAAAATCAAAGCTTGGAAAAAAACAACGTAAAATGTTATGAGTATACCAGCACGAAAGTCGGTTTACTAAAAGTGCAAAATGGTCGTGCCAGAAATGTCGTATTTATAAAAATGTAATGGATTCCATTCTACTTCAGTTTAATTTATTTCCCGTTTCTTTTTTGATACTATACAGTCACTGTATTACAAATTCTTTTTGCCAAAATTTAAAACTTAACTAATCCTTTTTATTTTTTGGTCAAAATTTTTGTAAAAATAGTAGAGACTATGATTCACGAAACAGTGCTTTTTACTTACTGTTCAATATTCTGCAAATATCTATCGAATCCTTCACTTAAAACGAATGTATTCAATGGGCTGATGTAGAAACTTATTGTTTCATGAAGCAACACCGGAAGTCGTTTATAATAGAATACACCTTATTTACACGGAGCTTATGAAAGCTGCTTATTGATTACTAATAATAACTAAATTCCTTCTGCCTTACGTTGTAACAAAAACATTCTGGTCCAGCAGCATTTCAACCAAACCACTATTTCTGCTAATATTGCCGCTACAAAATCAAACGATACGAACACATCTTAACACATTAAATGCACTGGAACTACATTTCGAGTAGTAACAGAATTTTCTATATCAAGATTCCTAAATAGTGTAGCATAAATTACTATCTCAATTAATTTCATTATACACCTTACTAAATCACGATCAATAGAGGTTACTTTATCGCGATGTAAACTTGACCAGCAATATTAACGATTGTAGAGAATTATGGACTTTCCGTTGTACACTGAAAGTTACAAGCATTTTACCGAGCGTGATGGTGTAACGGCTAGCGTTCTGGCCTCGCATTCGGGAAGACGGCGGTTCGAATCCCCGTCCGGGCATCCAGATTTGGGTTTTCCATGGTTTCCCCAAATCACTCCAGGTGAATGCCGGGATGCTTCCTTAAAAAAAGGCCATGGCCGAATTCCTTCCCATTCCTTGCTCCCATACTTTCCCGTCTCTAAAGACCTAGTTGTTATAGGAGACATTAAACAGTTAAAAAAAAAAAAAAACAAGCGTTTTAGTATAAATTTTTAATTACGTTACTTCAATAATTGTCTTGAAGCTGACGATATAGTTCATGCGGCTGAATGTAGTTTCAGATGTTTTTACGAGCAACACATTGCCAGCGTCATTATTCGGGTTCATTTAGTATCGCATTCTGAAATAATAAGTCAAGTTTATTTCGATATTCATGACGTCACTAACATACAATATAGTGAATGTATTAATGTGCGAGGGATAGAATCTTTGATTTTCTTGCGGTAATTTGAAAATACAGCCTGGGCCAGAATGAGAACTGAAACATTAGTAGTTATTTAAGCTTCTTTCATGTGCGCCATTTTAGTGACATCATGTATCGCTTTGTACCAATATTGTATCAAAAGATCTATAGTAAGCTTGGACGATTTAGCAGAACCACGCAGAGTTGCTCGAAGTAAGTTTTTGAAATTTATCAATGTTTTATTCAGACAGTGGAGTGGCAGACAAGCGGAGTTGTAATTCTCCAGTAGTCATTCAATTCTGTTTACAGAGTGAGAAACCAATTATGAAGAAACAATCAATTACTACTTTAACATTGGAACATATTTTAGCACAGAATTAATGTTTCGAAACGAACGAACGAAATGTTAGGAAACTAGGACTATAACCAAAACCAAGGAGACAAATCCTCAAGCAGAGCTGCAAAGGACTGAGCAGTTGGCACGTCTTGGGGCTTCTGCGGCTGATGAATTGCCGGAGCAGTCGCAAGTTGGGCGACGACAGCAAACTGAACACTTGGTGTCGGGACGATCTGCTAAGACACCAGGAAAAACGTGAGCTCAGTGCAAAGAGCAAGCCGAACGGCAATCGATCTCAAGAGCTGCTGAAACACCGAAGCAAACGAAAAGGTGGAGACAACAAAACGCCGTATATTGGCATTGCAGCGAGTTGCTGAAACACACGAACAAAAGCGAGCTCGGCGAGAAGAACAACCCATCCATCAAGTGCCATTGAAACACCGAAGCAAACGAAAAATCGGCGACGACAGAAAGCCGCATATTTGGCATCACCACGAGTTGCTGCAACTTTGGAACAATCGCGAGCTAGGTGACTTTAGCATGCCAGGTATGAAACTATTGAAACAGCTTTTTTCTAACAACACAGATGAATCGCGGCGATTTTTTAATCTTATCAGAAAGTATAATTCCTGCTTCCATATGACGTCTTTTGGAACCGATAGAATTGTTGCAAAGCAAGGATTTTCACCGACATTTACTATCCAGGGGCAAGTATATGATCGAATTGGATCTATGCTTCCTTCGTCGAATACGAAACCACAGTTCTTACAGACATTTTTCATGGGCGATGAAGAAGCAGAAACTGAAAGACATATAGAATTATTGAAGGAACTGAGAGAGAGACCATACAAAAAAAAAAAAAAAAAAAGAATGGGTATTACACGACAGTAATACCTTGGTTAGGGAACTCAAAACGGCTTTGGAGAACATGCCCGAAGTTAGGACCGGCGTTAGAGGTGGGGGGTAAGTGGGTCAAATGTACCCGGATCCGGCAAGCTGATGGGGGCCCCGATCACCGGCTGTAGGGTCCCCCCACTCGAAAAGTTGTAGAGCTAAAATAAAAGGTCGCCCATTTGTTCATAGGGAGGGCTCTAACTGATGAATTCGCGAAGGGCCTCCAACTGCTTACCCTGGGCCGGGCCCCAAAATCCTAGAGCCGGCTCTGCCCGAAGTAACCTGCAAGGTAGTGATCCACCCCGACCGTGTGCCACGAGGACAACACGAGAGATGTTACAACGCATCGACCAGTTACAAGATCGCAGTACTCCTACCTGGCTTAGGGGACCTAAAGTTCAACGTGGAACCAGAACCACGTGAGCATTCTGGCGTACTTCACATCACACAACAACCTGTGCCAGAGGTGAAGATCGAGCTGAGAACCAATGAAAATCCTCGTCAAGACTGGAATTAAAGCTGGGGACTGTTCCATCTCCAGTTGGACGCCCTAACCACTGAGCGTCCAGACCTCTCAAGAAAATCTTATATTACATCACTCTTCCACGTGGACGAAGTCGCGGGTAACTGTTAGTTAACTACATAATATGCAAACTTCTGGCCGCGCGCTTATGTATTTCAAATATTCATTCGACAATCGAAATCCTTCTATCATAGCACCACTGCGGCTTTGAATTATTGATCGGTTTAAGCAAGAATCACTGGTAAAGTCAAATTAAATAGTTAATACTAACCATTCACCTTATTTAATGTAAAACGAGAATGTCTCTCCTAGCTACACGAAATAGTTCTAAAACGTTATTCAAGCTAAAATTAATGCCAGCTAATTGATATTAACAGAAATATACGTATGGTTATAATATATGGCACTGCTACATGTGGTTTTTCACATTACCACAGAACACAAAAAAATATCTTTTGACTGCAGGATTTGAAGTTGCAAAAAATATCTATGGGCGGCGTTATCAAAACATGTTTTGGAATGGGACTAACGATACGGGTTCCAGACAGGGTGGAAAAAGTAAAGGGGTTTACCAAGACTTCTCTGTGGAAATTACCATGCCACAAATTAAGAATCGAACATGATACTGGAGTTGGTGTGAGAAGCATTGGAAGATATAATGTTGTCGAGTCTTACATTGGTTTTGGTTATAATTTTAATTTCATGTGTTATGAAGAGAAAACTTAATAATTTCGTCTCTAAATTCTGTGTTTATTTTCAGATTTTTTGTTTGCTTTGTACATTGTAAGGGATGTTGTAAATGGCAGATGCCGGATGTTTACTGTCCCATATTTTCAGGTACTAGTGTAAAAACATCGTTGACTGATTTCGGGTGAAGGACCATCAATCAAGCACGGCTACAGTGTAAAGTAGAGGAGGGATTATAATTCTTAAGTTATAAGTGACCACTTCCTCTTTACCACTTTTAAAAACATCGCTTTTGTATATAGCCTTGCCACATATTTTCTAAATGTGGAAATCGGCTTTAGAAAATAGGTACAGCGTTACTCTCTAGTGCTTGGGATTGTACAGTACATACTCAGACGCCTGACTCTTGTACTCACTTTTGAGAAGATATTCGTCTGACACTTACCGATCGAAAGTAGGATATATCGTTTCTGATTTTGCGAGGAGGAGATATATTGTATTTTATCTATACTATTTGAGGTTACCAGGAAAAATGTTTAGCCATAAGTAATTTAGTCCTTAATCCACACCATTACAATGTGACAGCGGAGGGAATGTAATTATGGTGCATACAAGGAATGTAATCTTTATAGAAAATCGTTCTAACACTTATAGAGACGACCTATTCGTGCTAATGTTCTATTTGAGGAATTGGAGAAAACGCCCGTGTTCGCCGTGTTTACCTCGTTCACACGCTACAAAGGTTACACACTGGTACGTATCCTCAGAAGATGTATGGTGGCCTTTTATAGCTTCAGCCAAATAGAGGCATGTAGATAGACATTTAAATATGTAGCAGAGAAGGAAACAACGTGATGAGTAAAATTTCAAGGTAGAATTTATAAATATAAAATCTGAAAAGATATACTGCAGATATAAATAATGATGTATGATTGTTATTATAAAATTTCACACTTTTCGTTGGCGACATTACTGAAAAAAATGCATTTGTCTCTTTTTCGAGGTTTGCGCTGCGTTTTTTGTTGATATCGCCAACGTTTCGGCACCAACCTGTAGCCTTCGTCGGAGCTTCTCTCTATCTAGCCGCCTGGTTCTTTCTGAATCAAGTGTTCAAGTTCATCAAAAAGAACCAGGCGGCTAGATAGAGAGTAGCCCTGACGAAGGCTCCAGGTTGGTGCCGAAATGTTGGTGATAACAACAACAAAAACGCAGCGCAAACCCCGAAAAAGAGACAAGTAAGTGAAATTTTTCAATTATGACTGTTATCAATAATATCTAGATTCCTAAAATCTACCATAATTCACTCAAACTCGATTTATCCGACCACGATTCTCAAATCTTAAATTTTCACTCATTGTAGGTGGATCTTGGTGCTAAATAATGAACTTTAAAATAAATTTATTAATATTATTTGTTACTCATAACTTACTGAATTACAACTAGTGCGATACCTCTGGTTTTCCCCCGTTATTTATGAACACTAACAATATACAGGCGCAATAATTTCAAGCGTATTAGTTATGAATGTTCATAATACGTATTGTACTTATTTTCAATCAAAAGTACTCTGCACTATGTAATACATTTATCTCTTACTGTCTTATGTAACATAGAATACTAACGTGCGAATTCTGAACCTTCACTCTAAACGATTCGCTTGGTATACTTGATTAGACACAGATTCCTTTCTATCATTTTTATTTTTCAGTAGCCTTTTTATGAAATCTTGTTAGGCCGTATTAATTAATAAGATATTCTCCTACGTAGTACTATACCATTTAAAAGGTTTTCCACTGTGGACTTGCTCTTTACCATATTGGCATTGAGGCATGGGCAAGTAAATTATTCGCCACCACAGATGATGCACAGAAAAGGGAGAGAAGAGGATTTTTCACTCGAGATTCTATGGTAATATGCGGCCGTCCGATTACTCGCAAATTCACCCATCTCCGGAACATTAAGACGGAAATCCATAACTAGGAGTGTGGAGCAATTATGGAGCAGTCTTGAAACAGCAGCAATCAGGTAGAGCTGCGCTGTTCGTTCAAAACAGACGACAGCCGTGACATGTCTTGAAGTTACAACGCCTGGATATGGGTGAGGAGCCGCTTTTGCCACGAAACAAGACCCGGGATGTCGACAACTTCGATACAATAGATAGCTGGAGTGTGTATGGAGCTTACCCGAACACATTACGAGAGTAACTTACAGTATTGGGCCCAGTACACTTGTAGAGACATTTTCTGTTTCAGAAGAAACACTACTTTTGCGAATTTTTTGAACGCTATATTGAAATATCTTTAGCATTTGGGTGTGGAGAATCATTATAAGAAGAAGTTAAGGGAAATTTTTTCGATTATCAAATATACTAATTCTCCTAACCTCCTCAATTCACCACCAATAATAATATGTCTATCCATGAAAATAGTCTCTTGGTAACAATTAAGATGTAAATTGCATCCACTAAGAGGTGTCAGCACGATTGAAGCTTCGGTATCGATGTTAATGCTACTGGAAATGCTAAAATTTTAAAATTGTATAGCAAATTCTTGATTTATTTAACTATATTCAAAATTTATGCTGTAAAGCTCGGGCCTTGTGTTAGGAAGGATGTGGGTTCGATTCGCCGTTCGGTTAATCGGCTTACGGTTTTCCATGTTTCCCGAAATCACTGCTGGTGAAGCCGCGGTGGTTCCTTCAAAAGGCCATGGTCGAATTCCTTCCCATTTCTTGCCCTCAGTCCTTTCCCGCCTTTAATGACTTCGACGTCGAAGAGACGTAAAGCCATACGCAAAATTTTCTTAACTATGCATCAAAATTTAGTATTTTTTGTTACCGAGTATTTTTTTTAACCCATAGTACTCTGCAGATTACTCATCACGGATTCGAAAAGTGTCAGTAGTGTTCACGGGTTATCTTTTTCACGCCTTCCGATGCTGTTCCCGTGTTTATTGAACCACGTTCCTAATAACAGATACAACCCGGTCCCAGAAACTTCTATCGCATGTTTATCAGTGAATATGGATGCATATAAAACTATGTCATGTGACCAGAAGACAAGCTTTCGTTTGGGTAAGGTGCTGAAGGAAGGTAAGATAATATGCTGGACAATACCATCACCATCCTATGTGTAAATAATACCAGCAATGAATCGGCAATGTGGGAAATCGCAGCAGTTACAGCACCAGAATTTCTTGATAGATGGCACAAAGTACTTATTTGTTACTGGCCGAGATGAAATCAGCACTTTTTACTGAAGTTCATTTGCTGATATTCTAAGCATATTAATAATTGAAACAGAGTATTCTATTCCGAACGTTGCGTGTGGTGATTCGTTGTTAAAGGAAGACGATATAAGGATGAAATAAACGTAGCTGTCGTCTGGACTGAAAATTAATTGGGAATTGAATTATTCATGAACGATGCCCCAACCGTTCCTTTAAGTTCTTCGATATTATGACGTCACGATGATTGATATATCGAGCAATTTAACAGCCATTCAGTTTCAGCACTTTTACAAATTATCTTGCAGAAACTTTTGCATGAAGTACAACTATACTTTGAGGATGAAACCAGGCAGATTATCCCCTCTTGACATCATCACAGGTAAAAATATTAAGACTTTTCCTAGTGGCGTAATGTACAAAGACACACAAGTCTTTTTAGTCTTTGACATACCTTACGATGTTAAAATTAAACCCTAAGGGTGAAATAATTTAGAAAATAAATTTTGTCATAGAGTGAAAGTTAACTTTCAAAAGATATTAAATCGCATTTCAATCATTTGAGACATAAAGTAAGTCGGTTTGAACGTGAAAGTACTTTTTTCTGGTAGTAAATTCGCATGAGGCTGCTTTAACTTGCAGATAGTTCTTTCTTTTAAAATCATTTAAACAATGTGAAACTGAACATAGGACGTTAATTTTCGACTTTTATTGTTAATTTATGCGCTTTAATTTGCACATACTTTCAGCCAAATATCTGTATGATATTTTAACTGAATATGGACTGCTTTATGTGTGTCATTGATTCGCTTATGCAGCCGTTTTAATGGTGAATGAAACAAACCCCCGAGAGAAATATTTCTTTCAAATTCACCGCAGTTCTAAACATTCCATATTGAAAAATAGTAAACTCTTGTCTTTCGTCAGCTCGAGAGTCTGGTATCTAAAATACAAATTAAGTTACATTTTGCTCAGCGATGAGATATTATCAATTTTATAGCGAATGACTGTAGTAGACGCCATTGTCAAGCTTGTGAACATGCGACTGGTCTTTATTTGTAGGGAAAAGAGAGAGATGTGTTTCAGTTCGGTATATAGGGATGAGTCACGAGTGCTTTCATTGGCTCTGTTAATTTACATGGTCCAATATGTGAGCCACGTACGCTGTGGAATTTCAAATTCCATTCATTCGGTATTAGGCAGCACTCACATCCTAACTTGTTGTCTGTGGAACAAACGCCGCTGATTACTGATCTAATAAACAGCATCGGAGCATAGCCGCTTGATATTAAATTTACGATAAATGTCAGGTGGAATAAAATAAATATCTCACGTATTTTTTAGTTATGCCGTATCAAATTAAGAGCACAAGACGAAACGTTTGCTGGTACGCATAATAAAGGGGATGTTTCGGCATGGTGAAATACTTAAATACGACAAATGTGTGAGAATTGCCATAAGTTTTACAGTATTTTCTTATGAATTCAAATAGCAAATAAATTTCTTACATTTGAAAGCAGTATAATTCTAACAGCTTGAAATTGTGGTTGACTGGATTCATTCTGGAACTGCATATACAGTAGAGGAAGTAGGTTGATGAGGACTGATTAGATATTACGCGACAGTCAGTGAAGTAACAAATTTATCAACAATTCTATTGTAATTAGGGATTGCAATCCAGCAAAGCGGGATCCCGCAATCCCGCGGGATCCCGCATCATTAGACAGTCTGGCGGATCCCGCACAAAATTAAGCGGATCCGCAATCCGCAAAATCCGGCGGAAACGCGTGTCAGTCTGCGAGACTCGCTGACCCACTCGGTCTCTGTTGGATATTTTGCACTGTTTGCCTGTACCCTTCCAGTTGGCATTTGACTGATATGAAGATGCGTTTGTTTTTGTCAACCTTCGTCATTCGTAAGTAAATAAATACACTTTTACGTATTCATCAAAACTTACGTTTGTTTCGAGTACACATTTCTGTAATTTGAGTTATGGTGCGTATTTAGTACGATTTTCTTATCTTTTTAGTGTCGCACGGTTACAGCTTTTTATTCACGGCTTCATTATTCCCATTTTATGTATTTGCAGATAAAGTAATTGTGACAATTTCCTAATTTGCGGCTGAAAATTTGATTATTCGTTGATATGAAACTAATGTTATCGTAATTTTAACGATCGCGTACCTATTTATTTAACGGCTATCAAAGGAAATTGTAGTCCAATATCCTTTGACTTATTGTTGTTTTGGCAAGTGCCTCAATGCGTTTCTTTGACGAAAGCCACCTTCTTACATGTGCCGCTCAGACTTTCGATTAATCCGTCTTCTCCTTGTTATTATTTCGACTATAGGTAAAAAAAGTTATTATGAAATTTTCACGGGTGTATCGACGAATTGTGTTGTAGGAACACCATACTTCGGCGGCTGTCTCCGCCGTCTTCCTCACGTGTGTAATTTCGTGTGTTTGCAATGAAATCTGGAGATACAACATATGAGGACTTCACTGCAATCATTCGCCTAGAAAGTCTCCTTTCTTACTAAAAAATAATAATTTCCACTCTAAAAACTTCGTTACGCCACATAAGTAAATCTGAAATACTTGACAGTTTACGTGTTGGTGAGTAGTTTTTTTTTTTAATAACGTTGAATCAACTGTAATATCAATCAAAGAATCAGGAGATATAATAATGAATCACGCAAAATAAGGCCAAGTCTCGTGCTTGTTCAGTGACAAAAAGTTATGAGATCTTGTTCTGAGCCAAGTCTACACTTTACAGAGTATATTCACTTCACTTAGTGAAATGAAATCCTCTTATCGATGTTATGGAACGTTTATTTAGATTTTTTTTTAAAAAAAAAAAAAAAAGAACTTTGGTAACTTCGACATTAAACAAACCATATTTTTAAACTTATGTGATGTATTTATTGTAAGGCACATAATATGACCTAAGACTCAATATTTTTCATTTTTATTATTTATTTAAAAATTGGTTTAGATTAAAAAACAAAAATGTAAAACATCGAAATAGACTTAAGACACGCTAAAAAGTTTTAGTGTCATTTTGCCAATCAAAATATTGTTAACTGTTAATTTTTATTATTTAACATTAAAAATTATTTATTACTTAATTTATTAACGTTTTAAGTAACTATGTTATAAATATATGCGTTGAAAAACTGTTTGTACCAATCCCGCACGGATCCCACGGGATTGGCGCAAATCCCGCGCGGATTGAAAATACTGCGGGATTGCAATCCTTAATTGTAATCTTTCGAATTTGAGTCGTTTTGAAATAAAACTGTACGATGTTTGCAAAATTGTAGTTAGTTTGTATTAAAATCGGAGCTTAAAATCAAGATTTAACCAAACATTTTCAATAAAATTTTAACAAGAATCATTGTTTTAGAATACCTCTTATAACATACACAAAGTTAAAAAAATGTTTTTATTAGTAGATTTTGTTGAAATAATTTTGTTATTGGGTTACTCTCTGGAGTAGTTTTTGTTAGACTAAAAATAACTTAGACGAATAAATCATATTAAAATAAGAAACAGAAAACCATTATTTGCTTCATGGTAAAGGCTCTAAAGTTATTCACGTTTACATGAAGAGATTTGGAGTAACACGAACTTGATATGTTCGCATTATATTGACACTGAGTATGTATATTTTTTTAGCAGTTCTGTAGATATGGTTTTTCCATGTTATCAGTTAATTCTCATTTTGTGACATAATTTCCATGAAAGTCATGTATGCATCAAACACTAGATAATTTGTTTATTATGCCTTTTCCTCGATATAAATAAAAAATTATACAATAAAGGATAAAGACGTAAGTTAATAGTGTAGGATATGAAAATCTCCTGCCTTCAAATAAAACTTTTAATTGAATTCTTTCTGTTCAAATGGTGTGAAAACTGTACGCAGTTTTTGTGAATAATGTATTCAGATTCAGTGATTCAAATCTCTTTCTGTGGGATTCATATGGTTTTTTCCGATATTCAATTTAAGCATATAGCTTTCTGAAGCAATTCACATGCAAAATTTTGTATGATGTTTCTTTGTAGATTCGCATTAATTGACGAATTATAATGTAAATTTGCTCGTGGCTGTATTCAGTTTCTGCGTAGCTGTAAGGTTTATCGGAACAATACAGTTCCGTAACTCATGAAAGGATCCAGATACATGGGAGTGCGTCCTTCCATTTTTATTCTCACAGCACCAATTATTTCTTTAATGATGTGCGTTACGACATTTAAATTATTATATCCTCTAGCAGGTCGTTAACAGTCTGATGGCCGTGGAAGCGAAACCGCATGGAAATAAAATACTTGCAAAGCAACTGAAATCGTTTATAAGCTGCTACCTTTGTTTCCTCTGTTGTGTTATTTATAACCGTAAATACGATTCCCAACGTGGGTCTGACGTAACGTCTGATGTATAGTTTCTCCTCCTTCAAAAGAAGTTTATTAGCCATATGATTTACTCTCACAACTGGAGGTGACAGTGACGCATTGCCCACGAAGAAAGAATAACGTCTTACAGCAAGAAATATCTCACAGATCAGGAATTAATTTTGTTCTATGTTTGGAGTGTCATCAAACGTTATTCCATTTCTGTTTCGCGGTATCCTCAGTATCAATTACTGACATTTGCGTTATGTCAGATTTAAATTAATTCCATTTATCCGCATTTCATTGGGTATAGCTGTTAACGTCAGAATTTAATTTTAATCGATATTTTTTTCCGAATTAAGTTATATAGATTGATAAATTGTTTTTCCCTTAGAAGCAATCTTTGGGAAACTACGGTGATTTGAATATAACCTACATATCTTACACCTCAACACATGTTATAACTTAGCAAAGCTTTCCCGTTCTTTTAGACCGAATTTCCTACTACATGCTTTCTTTTTCCTTGTCCTACTACCGCTACCCTATCACCCACGATTACCAGATCTTCCTTCCTCTCCACATATTAAATTAATTCTTCAGTTTCATTGTATATTTTCTCTGGTTTGTTACAGTCCCATAGTGACTTTGTACTAAAGAGGTTTGCACAGGCTTAATTTTAATTTTCATTAAAAATATCCTTTCACTAATAATAACTCATCAATTTCCCTTCATTTCAAATAACATATTTGTAATATCACTAACAGCTTGTGTGTCGATTATTCTAAATTTACCTTATCAAACATTTCCTCATTTATCCAACTTAATCTCACGAAAGCGATAAATATTTAATTTAGATCATTCCATCTCTCTGTTCAGATTCTCCATTCTACCTACCTAATTCACTTCCGGTATTTCACATTCCGAACCGTAGAATTTTACTGTAATTTGTGATTACTCTTCCCTGGGACGTCCTCATTCGGAAATCCGATTAGGGGAGTATTTTACCTCATGAATACTTTTCGCAGGAAATAGCCATCATTCCATTTGTATTTTTAGAGGATTGCATGGTCCTTGGATATTCTTTGAGCGTTAATGCAGTGGCTTTCCATGGGCTCCTGTCTCTTCATGACGTTGATTATATCTGATTGATCCACCTTTAGGCGCCGTATTGAACTCCAAGGGTAAAATGATGTCTGAATGACATCCAACTACATCACCGTCCGAGCAGTCGGCCGTTGAAAAGCAGTTGATGACTCCTTACATTGGTAATCGTTCAGTCTACAGTGCCTCGTCCATACAGACAGGGTCAACCTCATTTGATTGCAAGATGATCATTAAGTGTCTTCCAAATCTCAAACTTTCTGGTTAGAAGAAATGTAATGTAAGAAAAAAATAAAGGTACGATATTCCACCTGTTATTTTCATAGAAAATTCATAGATTGTTAAAATAGTAGCATAAAGCAGTAAAACGCAGCAAACTGAAGCCGGAGATTATTCACTACCCATAACATTTAATAAATAACTTACTTTCTTGAAGTTGTGAGCTCAATGGTAATCTGCTGATTACGTTAGAGTTTTAGTAAAAATCCTGACTTGAAACGTCCAGCCGTCAAGAATCTTACCTCTACCAAAAACTTACATCAGATCTTACATTGTTTTGTCAGTGCAATACGCATTTCATAATACTTTATTACCTCTTCTTTTAGTTACTTTTTTTCACAAACTTATTTATTCTTCTAGATTTTATAGAAATTTTTCACTTATTGCTTAGCTCAACAACTTAATTTTAAAGCCTTTTCCATTCTTCCACATTTGGAGTGTAACCGCTTTCTTCTAATCATTAATTCCAAGTTTCACTTCCAAAAATCTCTGTGTCATGCACAGAGCATTGTGTTCTTTTTCTTAAATCAACATTTTATTAAGGATCTGTGCCTTCCGAATGAAACACGGAACCCTTTCGTCTTTACTCATTTGTCCGCCCGTCTGTCTATCACACTCTTATAACTTATGAAGCGCTTAGATTTAGAATTTATGATTGCGCTCTAACTTATTTCTTGCTAGCATTAACATGGTTATAATATAAAATATTAGAAAAATTAAGCGTATCAAAATGTGACGCCAAACCTATGGTGTAGTTGCTTTCACATTTATTATCTTGTGTTTTCTCCAAGAGGTGTATAGCTGACGATTTTATTTTTCCTCATTCATAACTTTTAAAATCCATCTTCTTACAATTTTTTTTAAAAAAGAAACTCTCTTGGCATTCTTTCTCTTTGAGTTTTGATTTAATTAGTTTAGGATATTCCTTCGCAACCTTACTAAAGTTAGCACATGAAGAAAGCTTAGTGAAATCTAATGTTTTATAAAAAAAAAAATTGACTTCTGTACTTTGCCAATTCAATAATCTTAGTGTCTAAATAAATTCTCGGGCTTCCAACTACGTGAAAAAGTCACACGTATGAAGCATTTCGAAGGCACTTATCTCAGCCCTCATTTTCAACCATAGATGCCACTGAATAACTGTTTAATTGTTTTTTTTTCTTTGCTGTCATCAGTCTTTCGACTGGTTTGATGCAATCCTCCATGCCTTCCTATTCTGTGCTAAACTCTTCATTTACCAACAATTATTCAGTGGCATCTATGGTTGAAAATGAGGGCTGAGATAGACGTCTTCGAAACGCCCCACAAGTGCGACATTTTTACGCTGCTGGAAGCCCGAGAAGAGTATGTTTATTTACAACACAGCGTAAAACTTCCATCTTACAACCTTAGTGTCTTATTGTTATCATTTTTCCGCTGTTTGAAAATGTGAAAACGTCCAATCTTATGTTTACTTTACGAAACGTTATGATTGTCTTAAGTTGTTTACAAAATAGTAATAAAATTATAGAAATTCTTTTTTATTTTTAAATTGAATGCTGCATGTGGTGCGGTGTCAATAGCAACCAAATCTGTCACCTTTAGTAAAATGGCGGGGGAAGGGGTGGTTGTGAAGGAGGGAGGAGGAGGGAGGGGATTCTGGATGAGTAGGTGAAAGGATATAAATAATAATGTATGTCACATGTTCCAGTTAATAAATTATTACCTGAAATAATATCGGCAAACAAAGTGATATTATAACTGAAATAAATGATAATTCTATGAACATCACATTTATTTAAAACTAGCCTCGTACCCGCGACTTCGTACGCGTGGATTAAGAATTTTTTTGCCAGAATTAAATATAAAAAGTTGCTGGTAACGAAGGATTGGTCCCAAACAATATCGAGTCGGCATAATATGACAGGAACGCTATCACTATATCATGCTACAGTCGAACCTGCTTCTTGAAGAGAATCAATTTCCAACATATTTCTGTCACTATTCGATAAGATTTAAAAATTTGGTGACTACAACTGTTAATCATACTGGAAAAAATATCCTGTGCCCTTCATACAGCTTTCCTTATAAAATTCCATCACAACGATATAGCCATATAGTCGTCAAAACGTAACAAAAAGACAGAGACTTACTTCTGTATTTATATTAGTATTACTGTGGTTCACACTCAAATAACCTACGGCCCAGGTCTGACTCTTACGATAAAAAACAATTTTTAAAAATCATGGCTTCCACGGAGATTTGAACCGGAGACCACGACGTTCGTAAGCATGCTCTTTAGCCACTGAGCTGCTAGTTCACTACACGGAAACCCGGTCTGGAGACGTCCACATCCATCGTGTCTGTGTATTTCGAAGTTATGACACAACATGTGTTATTTATACAGATAATTTTTCAACCAAATGTAGAAAGTATTTTTCTCCTTGTTTCAAAGGATAAGTGTGCAAAGTTTCATCGAGATCGGATGAAAACTGTGGATTTGTATGAATAACAAACAAACCAACAAACAAACAAACATACATTAATCTTTATATATAAAGATATAGGGAATAAATCATTGAGATATATATAGTTAATATCAAGATTATTTGTGAAGGTTTCGTTTATAAATCATGGCAGCCTTTAATATGAATAATGTGCATGTTTGTAAAAATTCTGTGATATGCTACCGATGACTTTAGCATGTAAGAGATTAATGCACTTCGTAACAGCTTTAAGACCTAGTTTCCAGAATTAATTGCCTTTGTGTCTGAGGTAGATATCCAGCAATTATTTGTAAATTTGTATATCTTTTCTATGAATGTGTAGTGTTTATGGATAGTGTTTAAACGAACTACAATTTGATTAAAAGAAGTACAGTGTTTGGATCGTTGGTTGAAGGATTGTAATTAAGAGTGTTGTGTAAGCTATAACGTTTTGAATTGTTTAATTATGTCAGTTTGATGAAAATAAATGTCGATTGGTTTATACGATTTATGTTGTTCGAGCAATTTTCAGCGCTCCAGAAGCGTCGGACCCCTTTAACGTTCTCTCGAAAATTCTATGATGCCTATATAACCTGCCGTTTATGGCGAGCGCACAAGTTCGCTCGAAACGACATCATTTTATTTGCAGTGTGCTTTAAATCATCCGAATGGAGTTTGATGTTGTGTTAGAGTATGTTTTTTTGAGTGTTTTAAAAGTGAAGTTAAAAGTTTATCGATGAGACTGAAACTGTCATTGAAAAGGGTATGGAATTGAGTTACATACTTTAGTGAATGTCTGAATCTCCTGGCGTGCTGACAAAATCACCTGGAATTCTTTTCAAACATTTTAAAAATACTAAGTTGCGAGTGGTGTAATAGCATGTTAGTTCAGATCAAAATTACTCTCTAAGAGTTTATGAAGAGGAGTAGCAAACAGAACATTAATTAAGGTATTTGCGAACAAGAATTTAATCGTCTTATGTATCTTATGCTTATTAATTAATTCGTGCAAAGTTACTTGGAATAAACAAGTACGGATAAACTTGTAATGTCTCAAGTTGTGTACAAGATTAGTTTACTTATTTTTCTTGTGAGAAAAAACAAGCACGGCGTTATTCGTCATATGGATGGAAGTAATCAAATGGATATTAAGGTAAATGTTTGTTGAAACACCAATTAATACTTCATAGATCAAACAAAATATATAATCGACATTTCAAGTTATTTTCTTTAATAAACAACTGGTCGAATTTCTGTTATTCGAATGTGAAATTGGGGGAATACAACTGAAAATAAATGAGTTACTGAATATGATATCTTCTCAGGTTGTTATTTTCTGGCTAGATAATGAACATTGCTGTGAACTGAATCTCTGAAGCCACATTACCTAGGGAAGGAATTAATCTGCTGTGCGTCCTCCCCCGAAAGTATTTTTTTTTTTTTTTAAATCGGGACGGAAGGTAAAAAAAATTGGTATTCAGGGCTACAAATCGGGACAACCCAAAAAGTAGGTTTTCATATAATTCATGTTTATGTTTATAATGTGGGTAGGACAGGGGTGATTTATATCCGTATCTGTCTACCATATCAAAGGAACTTATGAATCTTATTACTAAACATTGTAATAATTGTCAGACTTGTTGGCTAAGACAAGATACAAAATATTATGGAAAAAAGTGCATTTTGATGTTGAGTTTCAAGTATTTATCTATGCTGTTAGTAAGTACGTAATATTTAGGGAAACTTGGGGCACAATGGGGTACCGAGGCTGAATGAAGTTAGATGTTTTTCGGTCTCAAGGAGGTATTGCCAGCGAGTGGCAATAAGTAGAAGCAGATAACCTAATTGCTACTGAACTACAGCAGGCATGTTAGTCTAGTTTCCTCTAGCGGTAGTCTGTGAAGTTTTCGTTCTGTGATTTTCTTCTCCTGTTTTGTAACTCCTGATGTTTTTTCACTCAAGATAAACTAAACGTACTTGTTTACATTACAAAAAAGTTAGTACATGCTATAACTGCGTTTGTCTTTAGTTTGTTGTAGTTAAATGTTTATTTGCTTATCTTTCCGGAGTGACTTTACCTCTCTGGCCTAAATCGTGTCATTGTGGCTGAAGGTATGGGGCGGAATGCGGAAGTACTCCATTTTCCGTCGTTCTTTAATGACACCTGACAATAGAGTCTTTTCATTTTATATTTTACCTGACTTTATAATTCTTATTCCAAAAGTTACAGAAAACACGAAAATGACGATTAGTAAGAAGTGGAGTATCGCTGTTTCAATAAAATGCCAGTTCAGATAAGAATTAGAAGCTGCTATTGAGGAGAAAAGAACTTTGCCAAACAGGAAAAAGCAAGGATAAAATTATTTAATAAAAGGAATAAAATAAACAGTTAAAAAACAAAGAGAAGTGCCCGAAGATAAATGGAAAAAAGAGGTAGCCGAAGAGAGAACCCAAAACTAACTAGAGCGATTCTGAGGATTATTCTGACTGTGAATGTTTCTCGTATTGCGGTGAATTTTATGGTACTCAAATTCAGTTCAAGGATGGCTCGCTTGTTTCATGTGTAAAAAATGGTCACACAATTCCTGTGCGGTAATAGATAGCGAAGATGATGAGGCTGTATGAATTACGTAAATAGGCTTAAGAAAAGGACACAATCAAATAAAGTGTAGTTAAACCTTTATAGACACATAAAACTAAACGATTATAGAAAATACTTAATTTTCTTTTCATTTCCACTATTTTTATATGTTTTACCATCCCGTCTTGCCCAACGCCCGGGGCAGAACGGGGTAAATGACATAGTTTTCAGTTTTGAAAAAGAAAAATATTGTTATTTTCTTTTCTTCCAATATTATTGAATTTTTTAGATTATTACATTGTAATTTTTTCATATTAAAATTTGCAGTTCTCTTAATTAAACCTTTTGTGTTTTTAAACATATTTTCAAGTTAATATCCCTTTATGCCCCGGGTTCCCCTACTTTTTAAGATTTGTGTTAGATTTTACTCCATATTTTATAAAATAGTTTAAAATTCGTTACAACACAAACTGAACATGGTTTTGATTTGTATCTTCACTTTGACATGATCCACTGATAATCGGTTTCTTCTGTGAGACAAAATTATATTAGCCTGGTGAAATATCCTTTCATTTGCCGATTTCTAAACCGGTATTGATGCCATGAAAGCAAATATTTTTTGTGGATAGAAAAAATCTTGATTTTGAAATATGTTGTGCTATTTCTGTAGCGGCGTTAAGTTTCTTTTCTACACTACTGCCTTTCCTACTTCTTTAACGCTACAAACTTCCTCATAAAGTTCATCCATTTTGAAAAAAAAAACATGTTAATTATTAGTTTTCCAATTAAATTAACCATTGAAGTATAAGTGAAAGAGTCATCTTGCTGAGAAAGGGGCTTGAATAAGTCGAATTTCTTTTTATTGAGTTCGTACTTGGTCCCTACCTAATTTAAAACATTTCTTTGCCACATACAACAAACTTTTTGAAACTATTTCATCGAGCATATTTTTGAATAAATTGGCGCATGTGACGCCTGCTAATTTATCTTCAATGCTCTTTTTAAATATGTTAGTGAGTCTGACCATTATATCTTAACTTTCGAAACACGACAAAGTTTTGTTTTCAAAGCTCAGTACTGCATCTTGTAGGACCTTCAGTCCATTTTGGAAGAAAGTCACGTAAGATTCTGTTTCCTCAGAATCAAAGAATATCCAGAGCGCAATGAGTCATTCGTTTACTGCAATAGATGTAATCTTTTAGGATATCTACTGATTTCATGGCTCATTCAACAGAGGGGAGAAGTGAGAACCCCTGCGTTTAGCGGTCTGGTGGGTCTGTTAGTTAAAGGTGCGTGACTATGTAACGGAAGGTGCCCGCTTCGAATGCCAGTCTCGGCTGGAGTTCTTACGAACTTAAAAACTGACCTTTACCTCTGGTAAAGCTTTGATTTCTTCATGTGAAGTGCGGTAGGACGCTCAGTGGTTGGGATTCCACGTAAAACTGCAAGTCTTCTATACCCGGTAGGATTACCATATTATGTTAGGGTAGCCACGACAGAGGCGCATGCGCGAAACTCTGTCAATCGGTGGTCGAACTACCCTTTAGGGTCTCCCACATAACATTGCCATATGCACTTTCTTTGCATGTTGAAGAACTAGAACAAATTCAGATTCGTTTGTCTTATAAAGTCTTTTAAAGCTTGAGCTCGTTTGGCATCGTATGAGAAATGATTATGCAGCCTCAGTTAAATTCTCCAAGTCAAATTTACTCAAACCCAGAGCATACTTTACACTGTTATGCCAAACATGTGCACGACATTCCACTTATATAATTTTGTCGTTATCATGGTGCAGTAAATGGAAAATGTAATTGCAGCACACAATGCTTACGTTTACGTTGTATAGTAAGATATTTACTACCGTGCTTCTTCAGTGATGTCACTAAGTTTTTATAAGTAGTAGATGCATCTCCTTCGTAAACATCAAGTTCGTAAATTTTTAAATTTGTAGTTGGATTGTAAACTCTTAGCATCAGCGGGAAGTATTTGTTCTGGCGTGATTGGAGGTGTCTGTAGCAAAATTACAAAATTTATCTTTCTGAAGAGCTTCAATTGATTCTTGAGTAGATTTGAAATATTATGTGCAATCCCACTGGCTTTTGTTCTTCCAAATGGCAGTTTCTCAGCTATTTTAGAATCGTTTAACAAAGTACGATCGAGTAAAATGAATGACAAGGTATGTTTGACCTAGTGGCATGTCTATGTGACTTCAGCAGCTATCACATTTGCTTCTCGGGTGCTCATTTGATCGGGGTTAAACATATTTTCAGCGATGTTGCTAAACTGGCACTTCTTTCTTTTTTCTTGTGTTATTTACATTTATGGTGTTTGACTAATTTTTGCCACTATGCGATATACTAAAATGTTTTTGATACAATGTTCAAAATAATGGTGCGGTCAGCTGTACCATAAGTCGTGAATAGCTTGTAACGATACGATCGATAGATCGATTGTTTGCCGCAGAGCGGACTATCTGAGTATAGTAAGGAAGAGACAAGATGGCGAAGTGTAAGCGCGCGGGATAGTAACTGAATGTACTGTGAGCGAGTGAACTGTAAGTTAGCTATAGGAACTTTATAAAGCATGACTTAATTAAAGTGTCGGTTGCAGTTTCAGTGCAAAGCTGTAATGAGTAAGAACTGTGAACAGTGAAGTGTGGTGCCGTCACATTCACATGTGTGGCAGGTTGGCGATTATAAATAGTCTTGTTCACTGCTTAATCGAACCTGGCAATCTTCAGATCTACGGGGTCCTATTAGAATTATACCTCTGGTGGTTTACACGGAGTTTTGTAGCAGCTTGTGAACTTTTACGTAATAAATAAATGTTAACTGTATTCCAGGAAGGATGTTTCATTTGTCTGCATGTGGCTACGTTTAGTGACTTAATTTTGGGTAATTTACCCGTGGCGACTGTGTCTAGACGGAATCGGCAATAGATTTAAAGCTGCTGAACTGAATGTAACTATGTACTCGTGTATTGTCCAGCATCAGTACTAATTAAGTAAACCAGTAGGGACATATTCATTTATTTAACCATTTATGCAGTTACAAGCTCTGCTGGTTGAGTGCGATGCTTCTCGTCGTGTGACACGCGATTTCCTTTTTTTTTCTATGAGTGATGTATGTTTGTCGCTTGGTTCAAATATCGGGACATTTGGCATCCCGATCGAGGGTATACTGAGATGTCTCTGGAGACCCCCGAAAATCTGGATGTCTTGTGCAAATCGGGACACCTGACAACGCTACCCGCAAGTCAGCTGCGGGCTAGGGAGGTGCCTTGGACCCAAACAAGTTATAAGCAGATGATTGTCCAAGAGTAGCGGTGGTCATCTAGCCTCGACGCAGATCAAGCATTAAGTAACGTCCTCTCCGCTGTACTGTAGTCTAGTCCTCTAGCGTATAAGTGATGAACAATGTGGTGTAACATGATACTTTTTTGTCCACAAGTTCTTTTTGACTAAGTATGCCAAGCCGAAGAGTGACATCCCTGTACATCCAAATGTCTAACTGTGAGAGGGCTCGGAGAATTGGCGTGTTTGAAATGGGTGTCTCATATGGTGAAATATCCCGAAGTATACGCCGTAGTGCAATGTCAGTATACGGACTAGTTACAAAGTGGATGGAAGATGGTTATAATACTCCAAGAGCAGGCACAGGTCCATACAGATGGACAACAACACGTGAAGGCCGACAAACTGTGTGGGCGGCAGTTGCTGGCAGACGGATGACTGCAGGCCAGATCAAAGCAGTGGTTACAGATAGAGTCATCTCCTGCACGATTGTAAACCAATTGCTTGAAGCTTGGTTCCATTCTCTGACCCCTATGCAATGTGTTCCATTAACCTGATTTCATTGCTAGCATCGTCTAATCTGCTGTATTGCAAAACTCAAATGGACACATGAATTGCGTATATTTGTGTTTATAGACGAGTCTCGATTCTATCTGTGGCAAAGTGATAATCGAGAACCTGTTCGCAGGCATAGTGAAGAAACGGATTACCCTGCTGTGCTTTAAGAACGTTACACAGCTGCAACCACTGTTGTCATGGCTTGGCGGCGATCGGTTTTGACATCAGGACTGAGTTGGTTGTTGTTGAAAGCACAATGACAGCTCACCACTACATGGACGGGGTGCTGCACCCTTTTGTGATACCCTTCTTTTCCACCATAAAAATCTTCCAACAGTATCTAAAGGCAATAAATTTATACTTATCCATTTCAATTTGTTAACATTTCTTCTGGGCATGACCCTGGATATATCTACAAAGTTTGCTAAAATTCCACCATTCCTCTCTGGGTGTTGGGATTTTAATTTCTGCCAGTGTATTTTTATGATGCTAGTGATATTAGTTGCTAGGGAATGCTTGATTTAAGTTCGACCCAAAAGGCGAATATCTTACGACACTCTGACTAAAATAATATGTTTTTTGGAATAATTTTTTCACGTCACATTTAAAATTTGTTATGAAAAATTACAGTGCAAATCTGTAGAGTGACAGTGTCGACGAACTACGAACTTCGAAGTTCCAGACAATAATAGTCATTTAGGATGTATGCCGCTAGATGATATCGTGGTTAAGTAGAATGTAAGTATTGATTTTTTAGAATATTTTTTCATTTATTCTTTAGAAATTGTACGGTACCCATACAACCAGTGAAATGATTTCTATACACTTTTAATGAAACTATAACCTTTTCCTAGGAACTCACGACAATACTATTACTTTTTTTTATCTAACTACTGTTATAACTGTAATATCTTAACCGCATACGTGTGGAATGAGCGTGTTACTATATGTCTGCGTAATGTGTAACTTGTGTTCTTTATGATGAGTGTATATTTGTTTGTGAAATGTGTAATTTATGAACCGGAGATTGAGGACCGTCCCAGCATTCGCCTAGGGGATTGCGGGTAGCCACCAAAAAATCTTAACCAGTACAGCTGGCACCCGTGGCGTAGGTCTCGAACCTTCTCTCATTGTACCTCCCCATAACCGTTTTTTTTTTACTCATGAATTTACGCCTTGTCGACGTTGAGGTCAGTAGAGAGGCAGAAAATGACTGTGGATAAGGAAATTGAAGGAATTCGGCCATTAACTTTTGAAGGAAGCTTCCCGGAATTCACCTCGAGTGATTTGGGGAAGCATGGAAAACCCGAATCTGGATGCTCGGACGGGGATTCGAACCAGCGCCGTCCCGAATGCGAGGCCAGAGCGTTTCCGCTCGCCCACCACGCTCGGCCCCCATCAGTTAAGATGGCACCTGAAAGCGAGCGACCACACTGGTGGTTTAGAATTTATGTTTATGAAGATTGTTTGTTTCACATTCTTCGTTTCCTTCTGTTTCATAATATTGCCACGACCCGCGTTGCTGATATGCGATTGACTATAATCCCATTTAATAAGGTAAACCCGCTTATTGTTGACAGTGCACCTATATACAACATGAAATTATATCAATTTCAAATTTAAGGAAAGACAGCAAACTGTTAGGTTTGATCATTAATCTGAACGGGTTCACATGCTCGTTTGTCTGTGGTGAACAGTTTTTTTAGAGCGTGTGGTTACCATAGCCGGAAGCCCCTATCGTTTTAACAAAATCGTAGCGTCGGTATGTCCTTTACCAATAAGTAAATGTAAATTTACTTTCTTTTGAACATGAATATACAAATGTGATCACGATTAAAAACTAAAACAGACACATGGTATCGGTCTTCGGAACATACAGTGTCAATAATTAGGATCCTGTAATTACGTATATTTTGTCATATGCAGATAGTAAAATCCACACTTGCTAAGTTCTTCATATAAAGTCGTCGGATATTGCAAAGGAAAATCTGAGGTGCCTCTTTATTTTTATGAGGGGATTTATTAATATAAAGTTGCTTCTGTTAGGACCTGGGACCGGGATTTTTCCATTTTCGAAGCCTCAGACCATACTATTTAATAATTAAAAAAATAAATAAAAATTAACATAAGCATCTGCATTGGATCCGGTACCCCATCTTAGTCTAGAATTGCTTTCACTTTGTCTAGACCAATTGTATCAACTTTCCTATCGATCTCCCTTGATCTTTTCTAACCCTGATGCTATTTTATTAGTGTGAAAAGGGTGTCGACTGTAGATACAAAATGTGCCAAATTTAGGAGAACATCTAATTCAAAGTGTCGACTACCGGAGCCAATGCAGATGCTTATTTATTTATTATTTTAAATTATTAAATAGTATTGTCTGAGGCTTCGAAAATGGAAAAATAAATTCGTAATGTGTTGACAATAGGCGTGCTCACTTTAATGCAGCTACTTTAATCTGTCGGTCAGCTTTCTCACTACTCTACTGGCCAGCTTGTTTTTTTCCAAATAATTGTAATTTCAGTTTTAATAGCATGCAGAGAATATCATATTCCACCTAGCATCTGTAATCTGTAGAAAGTTCTGCGAGTTTCAGAAACGAGGAAATGGTATCTGTTACAATTATGAGCCTGTTCTTGAGATTTTTGATAGGTTTCTATGATTTGAGGTTTTCATTATTTTATTTAACCTTTCGTTTTCAATAGTAACCTAAAACGTAATTGTTATTATTTAAGGCAGTCTTTTACAGACTATGATCATCACGTAACAGAAGTGTAAATTGTATTTCGTTCATTATTTACTAAACGATGTGCGATTATAAAAAACGTCCTTTCGATTGTTACAGTTTCACTTTATTCGAAACAGTCCAGTACACTGCCTATTTGTGTTGTTCGATATCGGTGTTTGACCAGCTGACAAAAAAGTCGAAGGTTGCCTGCTTCTGTTGTAGGATTTTCTTAAGTATTGGTTTCCAATGAATCCTTGTGCATTACACTGATGAAATTGGGAACAATGGTTCCGATTACTACAGAGGTAGAAAATATTGGAGATGTTCTCTAGAATCGTGGTTAAAACTTACTAAGCCTCTCCTTAAAGGGAAGTCATTGAATGTACAGCGAGCGGCCAACCTTTTACCCCGTTATATTTCGTAATATGTTTATTCTCTATTGTGTCACCAACAGAATACCAAATCAATTTTCATTAATATGAGGACCAAACTTCTATTCCTTGATACCAATTTCCACTTTAATTGTAAGTTTGTAATGCCAATCATCTCGCATTTACACTTGTGATTGACAGTTCAGCTAGTTGAATTTTGTTGAAACAGTTGAGTATTCAAATAATTGCAAGTATTCGATCCCGACAATCGACGTACTCGAGAATTCCGTGATTTTTGTTCAAACTAAGCGCTAAAACCTTTCGAATAATGGATTCTATTCAACCTAATACCACTAAAGTGTATTAAAAAAATTGGAACTATTTCTCCTTACACATCAATACTCTGTTGGTGGTATATGACTGTGGTTAGGATTTGTTCTTCATCGACATCGAATACAACTTCAAAATTCCGCCAAAAATGTAGTGCGAAGATTCGTTTGGAGGTTTTCAGGAATAAGTTTCTGGTTACTTAATTATAGATTTAGGAGGAGACCCGTTGTCACCCCTACATTACTTTGACAGCTACAGAAAAATTTCTGGACAAGATCAAATGAAAATTACTAAACAAATATTCTAATCTTAGAATAATCTAGAACCGTGGATCCCTTCCAGAAATCAGATACTAAGATAATTTGCCTGGCTCGGAGTGTTTTTGTTCAGGATCAGTAATGAGATGCAACTACTTTACATAATTTCTGCTGAAAGTACCAACATGCAGCTAGGCAGCTTCACATAATTTCTATACCAACCAAACCATTTATAATTTCATCAGAAATGTTGTTAAAATTTTCATCAGCCTTTCACTTAATTGATGAATTCAACCATCTGTTCTTATCCTGTGTTAATATATGTATTTCCTAATTCCTGCTAAGAAATAAATCCTCAGTTACACTATGAAATGTAAGACAGTCAAATCTCAAGAGGAAGTAGTACTATGTTGTTTTCGGTATCAACCGAAAGTTTTAACGTCAAAAGTGAGATAAAAGGGTCCAATACTATGTACATGGCTTTTGGTGTAGACTTTAAATCAGTTAATAAAACAGAGTGAAAGTCCGCGTTAATCTTAGTGGAAAGGATCTGTATATAATCAATAAAGTTTCGTTTTTTAAAAATTATTTCTCACATAACCGTTTTCTTCAAGAAACCGGTTCAAATTTAAACAGTCACACTTTACTAGAAACGCGAAAGTAAAATATTGCAATCGGAGAAACTTATTTTTAAATATTCATGGTGTCAACGAGATCTTTGAGCTGGAGGTCTTTCTAGGAATGAGCGCGTCTCACAGAAATACCAACCTCATACGAAAAAAATATGCTTATCAAAGCGTAGACTTTGTTGATTTTCAGTTACAGCAGCTGAGCGTTTGACATTTCAAGTTGAAACTAATGCTCATCCAGTCTACCATATAATTCACTGCGAGATTCCGCTGTACAGATATACTTTTTTTGGGTTTTGTATGCTCTGTGAAATAACACTACACAAATATCGGTCATTTTCGTCTTGCCTGTGTCAATGCACAGTTTGCAGAAATCTCTTCGGTACGATACACTTGAAGAGATTCCAAGGTAACTTGGACTCAGACTGCGTTAAGGCTCAAAGATTGTGCTGCATAATTTATCAAGAGTAAAAATGAATGAAATATATTGAAATACCAGCTAATTCTATATTACAACTAAATCTGATTTATGTGACATTCAAGTTTATTTTAACGTATCTCATTTGAGACCTGCCTTGCTGGAAAATTTTAGGAACATGTGTGCTTTTTAAGAGTATGAACTTGGCTTCTACTTGAAAACAACCTTCCAAAGAAATCGTAATGTCAAGAGTTCGTAGCAGCAAAAAGATTATCTCTCTCTCTGCGCAGCTCTCTCACTGGACGTTTGGCCAGTCACTTCCCCTTTCGTCGCTCATTCACCATACACATAAAAAGTAACATTAATACCTATACTGTTTATTTATAACTATTTTACAATTGCTCCTCATTTTGGCATTCAATTTAAGCAGTTTCCTTACTCTTACATTCGTGATATTATGTTTATACGTCATACTGTTTAGCAAATGTGACATTCCATTAACGATGTCTAGGTATGACGCTGTAGTTGGTCAGCAGGTGTCGAGTATTTCAATATCGCTTGTGTCCGTATTTATATCTCTTGAATGTTCAAATAATATTGTTGCTGGTTATATGAGTATGGATTATATACATATAATAACCACGTAATTACCAGTGTTTTTTACAATATTGGTTAGCTAAAAACTGTATAGGTTAGCTAAAAACTATATAGGTTACAATGCATTTTAAAATTTTTAACTAACACTTAGACTAATCAACTGTTACGCATCAGTTTATCACTCTCTTTTTCTCACTAAGCACCTGATATCGAGTTTTTCGTATCTATTATTGTTTAATTTAACTTCCAACAAATCAGTTTAAGATTTTTTCTGAATTAGCAAGAAAAGGATTATACTATTCAAGAAGTTATTTTTGCTAGTTCTAATCTGTTTTGATGCCATCATAGCTTAGTTAAATGGGTCGCAGTTCCATGTTCTAAATAGCATGATTCACTTGCTACTACTAACAGATATTCATCTCTTAATGTTACCGTATCTACTATATTCACAACTTATATCTTTGTTTTTCATATTCAGCCAAAATTTCATTGTTCATCTTCTTCAGTAATTCGTCGATATCTCACTATCTCTAAATCGACAAGACCGCCGTCAATTAGTAACGTACCTAATAATTATCTATGGACACTTATTCCACAGTGAGATTTTCCGCCGTTTTCTTGTTGCTTCCTCTACATGCAAGTGTAGGAAGTGTTGTACTACAGCCCTGACTTTGACCTGATGCTTGGCTCAGATGATTCTCCACTTTTACCGGCGAGTCTTCTGTAAACTACAAATTATTCTTTTACACTCAACTTTTGAATAATCTTCATCTCATTCTGTTCTCGTATCTTCGGATCTTAAAAGAGATTTCTTGTCACTTTCATTGATATTCATAAGTACCGTAGTCATTTCCACAAAATTATTTTTTCTTACTTCCACTGTTTCAAGTCTTTCTTGCAGTTATATTTTTTTGAAATTGTAGTCTTTTCTCTTCATTTTAAAAAAAAAGAAAAACAACACAAAAAACGGGTCATATTTACTTTCGACTGTTTTACTTTTCAGTATATTATATGTTTCTCCAGCTGGATTTCCTTAACTGATTCTACCTTGTGGCTAATGAATAGTTCCGTGTTGCTTTTGTTCTGTGTGAAGCCCTTTTCGTTTGCCTACTTTCAATTTGTTTTGGCTTCTGCTGATTTTCGTTCTGAACTACGTTCCTACTGGATGGTGGCAGGAACAAATATTCATTCTCAGGTATCATTTTCTGTAGTCTTAAATTTGCTAACAGCATATTTGGCAGTGATATAATAAAGCTGATATCTTCTCCTGTCCTGTAGGTGCTCCGCGTACGTGTTCTGCCTTCTTAACTATTATGTGTTTGGTAGTTTTGTAGTGTTTTTTTTCCACTTGAAATTCCGATGTTTTGGTGTTAAACTTGAACAACTCAGTATACTTAGGTCAGATTCAAATTTTTGATGTTGATAAAACTTGTAATGCCTCGTTACATAATATTGTCTGTGATTACTTTTTTCCTCTTTCATGCAGATAATTTTTTTTAGATTTTTTTAGGTATTGGAACCCAAAAAGAGCACGCACAAGCAGCGCCTTAATCTTGACAAAAGTATGACTGCGATACGGCCCCACGTCACTATCACTTCAGTTTTGTAGTCTGTTGCGTTAGTGACCTATTTTAAGTGGGCTAGTTTATTGTATGGTACACTACAGTAAGTCCGATTACGGAAGGCGGAACAAGAAGGAGTTACGCTAACCTGCATTCGAGTGACAACGATATGTTCTTCTATACAAGCTGCGATAGCTGATGTTGATTATACCAAGGAACAGAACATCTTCGGTGCCAGCTGTCTTAGCTTGAAGTAATTCTGGAGAGTCAAAGGTCGAAATCAGTGCATCTTGCGTGCACTGTGATGCAGCGAGGGCATAATCTAATACAGTGCTGTGTGAACAGTTACGAATTAACAAGTAACCACAAAATTATCAGTAAAGTATGAGAACATTAAGATGATTAATAACCATAAGATTTAAATTGATTGACTATGACAATAATCTCCAGTTAAATTACAGAAACGTCTGCGATGTAAAACAGATGGTTGAGCAGATCGTGGAAAATTTTCCCACCAGGTATTTACTAGGTGGTCTGTTTCTTCTCCTTGCTGTAACTGTATAAATGTATAATCTGTAAATGTACAAACTCACTCTACTTCACACTGTAGTACTGTTCTGTTCTACTTGATGCATACAAGTAATAAGTAACAGAAAGCACTAATGTTGATTTGTACTAAACTGATATAATATACTGATAGCGTTGTCAAATTTACTAAAGGAATTAACTTTAGCTGAAATGCTGATTTGGTAATTTTATATTTGATGATTTAGTAGTCACGTGATGAATTTTACTGGAGTGACGTTGCATAAAGTTATTTTATATGTTGTAATTATTTGGAAGAAAAATATTCACCAGCCATTTTGATCACTTATTCTGGAATGGGTAACATTGAAGGTTAAGCTCATCAACTACGCCGTAATAATGAAGTATTATAAAATTATTAATTCAGATTTATCTCTCTAAGCACTGGGTCAATTAGATTACTTCCTATCATGGAGCTGACCAGTGGCAACGCTTTGAATATAACAAAACATAATAACTTCTTCGTAGATCTAAAATATTATTGCTGTAGATCTGTCAACTAATGACATTTTAATTACAAATAATTTTTATATGAAATAAAAATGATGAAGCTGATACAAAAATTAAAGACATTTACTAAATCCTAATAAAATTCCAGAAAATAACATTTTATTGGGCCGAGATGTAGAATCGGTGATTTGTACTATTTCGTCCAGTAGCTACTCGATCATTTCTTTCTTTCCGCCAGAAGTTTCCTAAAACGTCATTTATTTTCTTTTGGCTACTACATCTTTCCAATTTTCCGCTATCATTTTATCCTCTTTTCCATACATAAATTTAATTATTGTTCCAGTTACTCCATAATCGTGTGCGAAATTTGCATGAATTTTTTAATGACATGGTTGGCGCAGACTAGATTTACAACTTTTGTATCCATATAACGCCGCTTAACAGCTCAAAGCAACATATCCTATTTGCTACTCTTTTTGCCTGATATAAATCCCTCTTACGTAACTTCGTTTGTAGTTTGTGTTTTAATTAATACACATTCATTTGATCGTTATTGTTACTGAATGTTTAAATTAAACCACAGTAAATCCAATAATATATTCTTATAATTTTTCAAATGCAGCTGAGAAATTTAAAAATTACGCTTTCCAATTCGCAGATTATCTAATTCCTACGGATTACTCCTTCCTGTTCACTTCTCATATTAATTAATACACGATTGGTTATCTATTTTTTCTCTAGAGAATTTTGTACAGGAAATGCCATGATACGAAGGTTTTGTAGATTAAGTTTGTTGTTTTTAATTCGCGTTTTTAATGCGGTGGTTTCACATTGCTTTGCGCAAGGCTATTATTCTGCTCATTTCCAATTCTTTCTTGGAAGTAGTTTACAAACGCAAGCGCTTGGTTTTAGATTTTCTTATTAGATTGTCGTTGGCAAGAGGATTGTGACTATAATGCAGGAGATTGTTCATTCTGGGCAGAGTTTGACTTCCTTTAAGTCCCATTTCTTGTTTCCACACTCTTTAGCAGTTTTGTGCTTCCTTCTCAATCAATCCAAAATTTCGTTGTGATAAAATATTTTTTCTTGCTTCCTTCTGTTTCTTTACCAGTTTTAGACATTTATCGATATATCTATTCTATTTTTATTAATAACTTAACAGACTTTCCTCAACCTTCCATTATAACTTTATTTTACAGAAAAAAATTCATGATTGCTTGGTATAGTTAGCACCAATGTAGATGGTACTATATAATTGTCTACCTTAATATAATTCTGTCACTAGATTGTTCATGAAAACTCACAAATTTTACTCTTTGTTTAAGTCCAGTTGATCTTTTGTGTTTTGTAATCGCCTTCTTGCGCATATTACAGGTATGCTTGCATCTTGTTGACGGTTCTAGGACTTACTCCCTTCTGTGCCTTATTCCATTTATTATATCTATGTAGCACTGTTTTAAATCCTAAGACAGGAAACTTATTAATTATTCGGTACCTTTCGGACAGCAAATACCAAATATAATACCAAACTCAAATTGGTTTATGACACATTTTACATTCTCAAACTTATCTTCAATGAAACTTCTAAGACGTGACTTTTCAACTAACCCGCAAATTGTTTTCGTCTATTTTTTGTGATAAATTATTACAATGCAGTCAGCCACCTGTAAAACCAATAGAGAACAATGATGATACCAATGAAATACTTCTAGTGGTAAATATTAATGTAGATAAAAACCTTTATGAAGCCATTTATCCTTGTTGGTAAGAAGGAAATGCAAACGTTCATGAACATTCAAAATGTTTGGATTAAATGGAAACAATTTACTATTTATAGTTGTGTGTTAGCAGTAATAAACCATATACAAACATCAAATACTGTTTCCGGATGGTTTGCGACACGTGAATTACATAGTAAAGCGCCTGTCTCAGCGAGAACGAGATAAATAATTCAAAGCAGAAAGAGTCGGGCTTCATGAAAGTTTATGGGAAAATTTCTGAAGGTTGTTGCGTTCAGAGTGAAGAGACAAGTTACAAGCGTGACGGAGAAAGAAATGAGATTTCCAGAAATTGTGGAGGTTTCTCTATAATTTTCGACCTAGTTCCTCAATCGCCGGAAGCTGTAAAAGTTATTTTCTTATATAAAAAGGAGCAAATATTCTGGTAAAAAGTACTTTACGGAAGAAAGCTTTTTACGTTATACTAAAAGTGATAATAATTAAGAAAAATTATATTGAGTTTTTCAGATTAAAAAGCAGAAATTTAAACAACAGTCCATCCTGTGTTTCGTCTGATAAACGCTGTTCCGTTTTCAATACCAGACGCTGTAAAGAAATGAAAACACATTCTCGAAACTATCTGTCCAATTGCAATCGTTCGAGATACTGCAGAAAGATTAGTGATAAATATCCAACATAATAGCAAATGTAAATACAAAGGAAATTTTCAGTAATTACTAACTTTGGAATTGGGGGCATTTCTTCATTCTTAAGAAACCTGGTTATTAAGGAAAAACATGATTTGGTATTTTGCCTTGCATAACATTGTTTCATACCCTTCATATAATCAGTGAAAATGTGGTTGTATACAAAATAAAATACTGTAAAAACATGCTGTACTGGATCATTTATCTCTATTACGTTGCACTGATATAATGGTAAACATGTTTTTCTTTCCTTGTTAATAAAATAAGTTATGAGTAACTTCAAACCAAACGCGACTTGCACAACAAAGCGAGGGTTATACGATATTAAAAATCTCTTTTCTTTTATCACAAGATTAACTAAAACATCACCGCCATTTTCATGTAAGGCAATACCACAAAACAATTACAGGTCAGCTACTTATTCTCAGTAAAAACTCATTTAATTATTATAAAAGTCTACAAAATATGAAAATAATTCCATTATTACTGACTTCTCACACTTAGCTCGCCATTTTACGAAAGAAATATTCTTTTTATATTATAAGCCAAGAATATGAAAATAAAACTAAGAGAAAATCGAATTTCTATTGTTGTAAGAGATGTCATTTACATGAATCATAGGAAATAGACTCCATTTAAAATTGTTATTTCAGTTCGTTGGATTGTTCTGAAATTTTTAACTGTCAATGAAGACAACAAGAAAAAGTTAAAGCAACATTTATTATGTATTACTTCAGACATCCTTACAAATAAGTTTTTAAACGATAGGGATCCGAAAGATGGCTTCAGAACAGAATAAAAAATAAACAAATCTATAATACAGCAGGATTTTTGTAAATTCGAAAGTCAGTGTTCAACAGTATCTTCTTTCAGAACTCTGTCAGAGAAAGAGACGAAATGTCGAAAATTGTTTTCTAAAAAAGAGATTCCTACCAACAACATGATTGGAAAATTCTATCGTGATTAAATGTAATATTTTTCAGAAATGCTTTTGCGATTACAGGCGACTTAAACAAAAAGGAATGTTGTCGTACTTTTCGATAACGGATACAAATTTTGCACACGAAATCAGTATCAAAGATAATGCAATGAAAAGTTTAGTTCACAGTAGAGTGTAGTGTATTTGACGTTTAAAATGTAATACAAAACAAAGAAAGTAAGTTTGTTATTACTGCTGAAAATTTAATTCGCTCATCCAGACGAAGTGCGCTTGCTTTGTAAATAAACAAAAACTTAACTTAGCAGATGCATAATAGTAAGACCTCAGTTCAAAATAAACAATTTAATTCCTTACGATGCAATTCTGATATTCATTCAGTGTTGGATTCATGTAAGGAAAATAGATTTCAACGTACCGGTATTTGCATGTAGGAAAGCTGAATGTAAATGTATAAAAAGCACAATCTTTGACCTCATTATTGATATATAGCACAGATAAAATGTAAAGAATAAGTTTTTCATTTCAAAACAAAATTAGATGCATTTTAAAGAACGTCTCCCATACGCAGAACAAATTTGTATTAACATAAGTCACTGAAATGAGAGCACCATAGATCAGAAATCCGTTTCTCTTTATAATCTCTTCAGTGCCCTTTCTAAAAGTTTCAACAATAGGATTTATCTTTATTGCAGCGCGGGTGAATGTAACCAGAACTATATTACCATAAATATCTGAAGCTTCCTAATATGTGTATATTAATGGTATATTCCGCATCAAGTTTCAAATAGCGAGAAGTGTGATTTGTGCAAATAAGTAAGAATGGAAACCCGTTTAACCCAAATTACATTGGCTGAAGAACGTGAAATCGGTGTACTTAATTGACTAATTTTTAAGGAAAAAAAGAAAGAATTCCTATATTTGAGAATCATAATGTGGTTTCAAAACACGAGTAATGTGGAAATGGCCGAAATATTATTATTGATGTTCTTATGTTTGACTTATTGAAACTAATTTCTATAAACACTTCAGAGTAATTTTTTTAACCTTAATTTCTTACCTATTTCGACCGAAAAAATTATACGCAATTTTGGATATTTAATTTTTTACTCGTTACCCAGTAGCACTTTAGATGCCTAAAAGTAATATATTTCACATCATTCTTTCATAAACTCTGAAGCTGCGTTTCCGAAACGGTAATAAGGACAAATAGGACACTTAACTGAAATGACTCAGATCGTTTAAATTTAACGATCTAGTTACGGCCGTGAGAATACCTGTTTAATGGACGGGTTATCTCACTTTCGACGTAAAACCTTTATCTAAAACATTTTTGGTTTATTTTCATGCCGTAACTAAGCTTTAAAAATCGAGTAATGATATGTCATAAGAAGTCGATATAAGAAGTAAGGTAGGTTTAGAAAAACTAAAGAAAACACATCGGCAGCAAGGACTTACAAAATATATAACGTTGCTCATACTACTTCGAAATTTTGTGGAACTAATATACGGTTTTAAAATTGCATATTCGAAGGCAAGCCGAAGCGGAGATATTTCAGCCAGGGAACGAAGATCTCGTTTTATAATCACATTCACCCATTTCAAGTCATCGTGAGAGAAATTAAGATGTTAGTGCATCAATAAGTCCACCTGTAGCTTGTACACGTGTACAAGCATGCTGTAAGATGGTAGCAATTTGTATGTACACTGTATTTTTCCAAATAAACAAAAATCATAAAAAAAAGGGTCTGAAAAGAGCTGGAATGTTTTGAAGTTGTTTTTGGACTGACGATATTTTTACTGGGACATCATCATACACTAATAATTTGTTATATGTTTTGATTTCTAACTTTAAACGATCATAGACTAGTGTTGAACAGGGACTGTATGACACTGCATTGACATGTACATTATCAAAATGAAAATCTATCAGGCCATTCACAGAACAACGGGGTAGTCACGAATCACTTTCACTCATAACGTATTCACAAACTCGTTGTAGTACTTGGTAACTTGATAACTCCAGAGCTTCATGGTGTTGATGGCGCTAGTCACTGTAGGCAAGGCGTCGACCATGTTGTCCCATGTTGATTCACCGAGAAACACACCATAGGCAGGCATAGCATTGTTGTAAAACCATATAGTTTTCGCTCCAGCCACTGCTCAGGACGAGATGGTGTGGTTGACGAGTGATACACTCGTTTGCAGATGCTCAGTGTTGTTGAAAATGCCACCAATTGTATGGACCAGCTGTCTCAGTACATCCCACTCTTCATGTATGAGAGTGACTTTATTGTACCCAACTTTTTCGAGTACAATTACTGGATTAAATTCCAATTTAGGTGACAAACCAATAGTGAGACGCATATTGAAAACAGGAGAACCTCACTAGGCTATAGTGAATTGCACTTGACAAGCGTCGACCGGGAACCGAAGGTTATCTGGTTGGTGTGATGGCATTTATTGCAATGGCGAGTGGAGTGGAATGTCTGTGCTCAAAGAAATTAAACGCTTAGGAGGTGCTGCCATCTAGCGGCCGGTCAAGGAACTAACACATGCGCAAATTGAGGTTTGGTTATCACACAATTTAATGGAGTATGTCGAAACTAAAAGTACTGATGCAGGAAAACTGACAGAACAGCCCAAGAGTTATGGACCGATATGATTTCTTAGATGGTCATATAGGCTTCATTACTATTTTATTAGCTCATTTTTTGTTGTATTGCTTTCTTAATAATCCGCCTGAATGCTTTTGAAATCCGACGATTCTGTGAAATTCGGTGTATCGATTCCTTTGAAATGTTTTTTTGCTCAAACGCTATAGTTACGCATGATTACTATTTAATGATTTTTGGAGGGCTGTGCAAAGAGGGCGTAGCAGAATAAAGGAGGCGGCTCATTTCCGGCAGATTGTAAAAAGAGAAGCTCTCGCTGCGATCAGAGTGGAGCTGACTGACTGCGTTGTTGAGAAAGAGCCGACCCGAGCGGGGGAACTGCCTCCCTCGAGCGTTGTGTAGAGCCACGCGCAATTGGGGAAGTGCGGGGGCGAAATAACGGCCTCCACACTCAGAACAGGGAAGTAGCTGCTACGCTCCGCTGATATCGTTCTGCCCGATACACACCTAAAATGAGATTCCCCGACCCTTAAATGCGCCACTGACCTGGAAATTGTATCATCAATTTCCGCTCTTTGACTTTACTTTTTCTGCAAACCGTGTTAAACTTACAATGTGAATGTACTACTTTCCAGGATAGTTCTGTACAAGCGGGCTGTATATAACCCCAAACATTTATGTACTTAAGAACACTGAAATCTTGCGATCCAACACTGTAGCTAATCTCGTCTCGCGCCCCACGGGCGGGTCCTCGTAAAACGATGTTTCAAAAACAGTGGTTAGTAACTTATTTCAAATTACATCGTTCACAACTATAATCATGCATTAGCTTCAATATTTTTTAAGACCACACCATTCTCTTCTTCCTCCCCAGTGTTACGCCGGGTGGCCTGTTACGGTCTCAATCCATCTTTTTGTGGTCTTCCTACATCCCTCCTTCCTGGGTACCGAGCGCGGTGGGGATAACGCGTTTGGCACGCATACGAGAGGACATCTGTTCGAATCCCCCTCCGAGCATCCAGATTTGGGTATTTCATGGTTTTCCCAAATCACTCAAAAAGAATGCCGGGAGGCTTCCTTTAAAAGGTCATGGCCGAATTCCTTCTCGTTCATTGTCCCAAATCCTTTACCATCTCTAATGACCTCGACGTCGGCGAGGGGTAAAGGCATAAGCAGAAAGAAGGTATTTGAATATTTTTCGTGCGGTCCTGTTCGTTTTCATCCGTAGTATATGGTCTATATAAGATGTTCTGTAATTTTGTACAGTTTGGAGAGTTAGCTTAACTTTGAGTTCCTTAAGAATTTCATCTTATCTCTTTGTGTCTCCTAGTGTATCACCAGGTGCTTTCCTCATGAATAGCTCCCGATATCACCCACGATGAGTAATAAACATGGTGATGAGGAACAAACTTTATAATCAGCTTGGAATTGGCATTACTTAGTCAACTTTTGCTTCTGAAAGTCATGCCTAATCGTTGTTCGCAGTGTATAGAGGAAGATTTTTGTTTAGTAACATCGAAATAATCGTTACAATAGCAACTTAAATTAGTTAACAACCGGAAGGTTGGTTACATTCACGGGAAGGAGTCGTACGAAATCATTGCGTCAGAAGTAGGACAGGCATTTCTTTTCCTTTGGGACCAACAGATTGACGTGGAATCAGAACCATGGAGTGACGTAGCCTATCTCGTATAAATAAAGCGATTTTTGTAAAAATTCCTGAACAAATTGAGATTCGACCCCAGGACCCTAAGTTTAGAGCCCCTTACCCACTATCTGAGCACTAGTAACTCATTATTTGTTTATTAATAAATTTCTGGCGGCACAGAAATGAGGGATTTAAAGGTAAAATGTAAAATCGATGGAATTTACTTAAACATAATAAACGTAATTTCCATTTTACTGAGCCTGGTGGGTCAGCGACAACGCTCAGGCATCGCATTCGGGAGGACGCCGGTTAGAATTCCTGTCTGTCCATACAGATATCTGTTTCCATGTTTTCCCAAAATCACCCCAGAAGAATGCGGGATGGTTCCTTAAGAACGGGTGATATTCGTTCCTTGCTCGCAATCCTTTTCCAACTCTAATGACCTCGACGTTAACGACAAAAAATCAATTTTGTCTCTAATATTTAACATTTTGAGTGATGAAAGACAGCTTAAGGGTGTCAGCAGTGAGAAATGTTTTGGGAACTCTAATCCCATGTCTCTGCGGGTAGTGTACTACCGGCGGAATGCAATACTTGTGAGTACTCATGAGTTGCATTGACTGTTTGCGACGGAATGAGATAGCCGCAAACGAAGTTCCTGAGGCATGAATGACACAGCGGATGCGCAAAGCGAAGTCTTGGTAAATTGTTGAAAGGGAGAGAAACCAACCGACCTCTCGTTCCAAAGTAACCTCGCTCTCCATCGTAATGAGATTTATGCGACAATCACGCTTATCAGAAGCCGGGAGTTGTTTGTTCATGAAAGTCCAGCCATATTCTCCTTGTTGTTCGGAGCTCACGTTGATTTTCTCCGTCTCCATTCAAAGTCTTTAAATCGCTTACCTCCCCTTTCAGGGCGTGCGCCAATGGGGGCATCGCATGATGTGACAGTTTAGTCCAAAGGGAACTCATGAGTTACCACTTTAAACAAGATTTGTAAATAACGGAAAATTAGTTCAGTAGATGTAAAAGTCTGCAGATTTTTACCACCACATGTATTAAACTATTAACAGATCAAATATCAGCCACAAAACACTGTGTTTTATGACCAACACTTTTCTGATAATGTTACCTGCGTTTTCAAACCAAGGTCACTGATACTTATGACTAACTGCCGACTAAATCGTCTCCCAGAGACCCCTTAACGTTCCTCATGATTCAATGGTTCCTTGATGTACTGCTGAAAAATGACGAACGTCACCTACAATGTCCGGAAGTCTGATAATAAAAATTAGCTGACCGAGTGCGGTGCAAACCAAACGAAACAGCAGTTAAAGATCAGTTAGATTACACCACATTCTGATTTTGGCTGGCAGTACAGGTTCTACAATATTATTTTATTCTACACTCAAAGATATAACTAGCCATCAAAACATTTTGCAGTCAACGTACCGCCACCTTCATTTGGCCACGAACTTGAATCCGTATGAGTACCAAACAAATCAGTAAAAATATTTGAAAATTCTGTGCAAAAAAATTTAGCCTCGCATAACTAAGACTGTTTACTCTAATTACCTTAACGTATATCCAGTGTGTAGTAGGACTGACGACAGTAATTGGAACAATAACTGATGCTGACCCTATTTTGTGATTAGGTAGCAGATTCCAATTCACGGCTCTCCATCACCACGCCACGTTGCCGTAATCCCTGTAGGACTCGATAGCTCCGCGAATATCGGAGGGAAATGGATGACCGCCCACTTAAATTTTGCAACCCCGGGATTTTTTGGAAACGCCAGAAACTGATTCTAGCCAATGGAAAGCAATGTGAGGAAGAGGACAACATAACATAACCACTCACCGGTGTAAAAATCTCAGCGTGATATTATTTCTGGGTAGTTTTGTCGTCGTGTTGAATACGTCGTCTAAGAGGCGTAGCCAGCCGCAAAATGGGAGAAGAAGCAAGAGCCACTTTTGGACGATACTCCGTGCCAGGGCTCGACCGGACGAGGTTGTACTCTCTGTACTTTGCCTCGAGTGGAAGAGGTCGTACACTCTGGTATCAGCCTGGAGTGACTTGGTACTCTCCGTACTTTGCTTTCTGAGAGAGAAAGCACACGTCTATTTTGCAGAAGTGCTCAGGTCAATAGTGACTTGAGTATTGCAGCGAGCACATGCTGCAACATTTTCGCGGTCGCTGGAGCAGTCTGCATCGCTCACGGTAATTGTACAACGAACTTAATATTATGCACTTCAAATCATTGAGACAAGCCCTCTAACAGCCCTACCAAAAGAAATTTCTAACAGTTAAGAGTTTTGCCGTTGATAAACTGAGCTGATTTTTGTTTAAAAACCGAGAGCTATTTTAATAATTTTCTATTGAAAGATGGACAAATATATGTGAAGTTTCAATCATCAAAAATTGTGGGTAACGTAAAAAAAAAAAACGGTGTCCTCATAAATCATGTTAATGTAAATAATGTTAATATTGCATCCAATCTTAGGAATATTAAAGATCATTCTCCGCTGCTTTGAAGGGAAAATCAGACGGCTCAAATAAGAAAATTTTGTTGTAAAGTTTCATAATGCTGATTTTGTTTCAATAATATTAAAATTTCCTGTGTTAGTTTATTGGCAAATGTAAAACGAAGCAGTGCTCTTTTTGAATTGACACTCCTTGTATTCATTATAAAATTACATACGCCTCCGTCTGGAAGCCGTAAAGAGTAACCAATAAATAACAACTTTAGGCAGTTTCACCTTGATAAAGAGGAAAATATCGTTTCACCCTATTTCCGAGAAACTTTTAACATAATTTCAGATTCGAGGAGAACTTTTGAATTATGCGAAATATGAAACATATTAATTCCCGAATCATTGAAGATAGTCATGGGATATCATCCAAATAATAACAACTTTAAGAAAACTCTTTCACTACAATAGTAAGAAAATGTTTTCAGCATGAAGAATTTTGAAGAAGGAACTCGTAATTATAATGGAAGTCCTCTCGTCAGTAATACTGCCAATAAGTATAGCAGGTCATATCAAGTGACACTTATGTAAAATTAGTAGACGCTTTCTAAGAAAGAGAGTACGTTATGAATCTGTTCACAACAGATTATTTGCGATTCCTTCAGTTCTTCACAGCGATTGGAACGAGATAGAGCAGTGGACTTCAGTAGAGGAAATCTCCGTGGTAACTTAGTATTTAGCTAGTTGTTGCCATGACGTCACCAATTTCGTTATTTATTTTACAAAGCATTTTGAGGTAAATTCACGACTTTTGCCGAAGCTACTCGGCGTACAATTTAACCTCAGTATTTCCAGTTAACAAATACTCAAGAATGTCCCAAATGGAATGAGAAATCCAGTTGATTCATGACTCACAGAAAAGAATTAAACGACTGATAATGACCATTGGGCAGTGCATTGTTCGAAAATTTATAAAAACCCGACAAATTAGTTTTTGTGCGAATAAAAGTGTGTACTAATTTTTTGATCACTATTATCCTAATTTCTTAACTTATCTAAGTCACTTTAAAATGAAATATAACCTATTTTACTTCCTGATCCATTAAAACTCAATCACAATTTGACCAGTAGACTTCAAGTGGGTAACGTTAACAAAAAAATTGATTTGTGGGATTTTTACCTTTCTGATGTCACAACAAAACGAAATGTACCCTGTTTTATTCCATGGTTTATGACATTTGCATTATTTGAAGCAACACCAAAAACTTTCGTCAGAAGATGGGTTGAATATGGTGGTCTAGGACCCACGTTTTGGTTATGAAATATAGGAGTTGGAGGGTGTGCAAATAAGAGCAGCTAGATTTGTTTGTGCAGATTATCGCAGGCCCCGTCGATAGCTGATATGAAAAAGGAGCTGGATTGGGAGTTATTGGAGGGAAGGAGGAAGGTAAATAGAGTACCGGAATGTACAGGGCGTATGCTGGTGATGGGTCTTGGAGGGATGTTAGTCAAAGAATTAGGAATAGTGCATGGAAAGGGAAAGACGACCATGACCACAAGCTGGCACTCGATTACATGCATAAGGAAGTGGGAAAATTTTATTTTGTTGGTAAGGGTGCGAAGGATTTGAACAAATTACCAAGTGATGAATAATTTACCAAAAACGCCTAAGGAATTTAAGATTAAAATTTGTAAATTTGTTAATGGGAGACGAATTTAACACTACAATCAAAAAATAAAATAAAGGGGAGTAATTAGATGACTTGGGGAATTGCCACCGAGTGTTAGCTCCTTCACAATTAAAAATTGATAGTAAAGTTCTTTCTTGTTGTGATACGCGGGAAAAGCTAATTGGGAACCACTGGTCTAAACAGGCTGACATATTTTTTTTTAAAAAGGTTTATTCGTTCTCTGTAACCTGCTACCACTGGCTAAAACACATTTTTACAATTTTTTTAAAAAAAAAATTATAGTATTTTTCGCGGTTATGGTATTTATTAATGTGCTATGATCCTGTTGAACTATGAAAATAGTGAATTCCTTCTTTAGCCATCTATTTGAGTCGCAAAGTAAAATGAGTTAATATGGAATTTCGTTGCTCTTTCCTGCGTGTTATTATAAAATAGAAAAAACAGTGAAAGCTTTAATATTGTGTCGCCGAGCCTTCTAACTCATTCATTAATCGATGTTAATCTAATATATGTTATCAACTAAGCGAACAGTGAGTTAGTATTTTTCCGTCATATTTGTGATATACTCTGATTTGCCATGAACATAAAGCGCAGAGCCTGCTTTCTACACCAATAGACTTCAAGCAACCAGCAGCACAGCGGAACACCTTAAGGCTGCTGCACAATATCCTTACCGAGCAAGCGCTGGAAGGAACGAAATTACTTCCTGCGCCATTTCGGCGGAAAAAAGAAAACTGCCACCAGGGGCCTTTAAAGTGCCTGGACATAACCTGGAATTGACAGGGACATGTTTTCGGCGTTTTACTTCAAGTGCTTAGTTAATCCGCAGTACACCATGTATCAATACATGAACAGTTACACAATCATTTCACATCTATAAATTACGTTCTTGTGAATAAGATTGAAACGTATATTAAATTTCTTCATATGTAGCCTTGTCAGAGGAAATTAATCCGGGATTAGCATAATGATCTAGAGGTCAGCGCTACCAGCTTATAACCTCACAGCCGCAAGGACAATCAAAGGTCATATAACTGATCTGTTGAAACACATAGATTGCTGTGGAACATTTATAACTTATTACGAAATTGAATTTTTGTGATTTCAAACGTCGCAAAAATATTGTGACCGGCGACTGATTATGTTATCCTGTGTAGCAGAGCGTCAAAAGTACATTCTCGGAAAGGAAATGTTAAATTAATTGTACCCACAGAGATATGAATGTGTTTTCAATACCACACTCGCGAACTAATGACAGCAATGCATACAGTTGCTTATTACATGTACGAGTTTCTTCTTTTCTCCTTTACTTTTACTGCCAACAATCTGTCGATTAGTTTGATGCGTTGGTCTACATCCTCTTGTTGTAAGTTTTTCATCCCTCATCTCCAAATGTCCATTTCAACCAGTCTCCGCAATACTACAGTCTTTTTTTTTTTTCTCCACAGTTCTTTACAAATTAGTCTGTCACTATTCTTTTTAAAGGTGAGGTAACGTCGGGTATCACGTACCTTCTTTTCCAAAAATCCTCTCATTGGTGATATCCGCAATATGATCATTTCATTCTTCATCTGTATGCGAGCTTTCAGTATTCTTCAGTGGCAACACATTCCAAACGCTTACTTTTTTCCTGAACAGTTGCCGTATAACTAGAGAATTTCAGAGCGGTTACTGCCACATACGTTTTATTAACATTTCATGTACTTTCAGATGGAATTTAAGTATTGAAACAAGAAAATGCCTGCTGAAGCTAAGTAATGCGAAAACGGAAGTTGCTTGACTAGCGGCGTCTCTTTCCTATGTAAACTGGCGTGGGTTAGTATCATTTTCTTCTAAATGGATACAACACAGTGAGTGCTTCAACATGATGGGGCAATGTGTCATGATTTCCTTGTAACTGTATTCTGAATATTACGTAGAGCATCTGGAGATGGGGGAGGGGAAGCTTTGCTGTCACACTTTTATTTTATTGTTCTTAAGTGTTGGATGACAGCTGCAAGTGTTACTGCTTACGCCGACCCTCCATGTTTCGATACTTATGTCCAACATGGCACTAAAGAGACACTGTAGGTCGTGTGGCATGAATAAATTCAATGGTTCAGTTATTCCTATCTGGAGTATAGAACCTCAAATTTGTTTTCATAAATTACAAAATATCTCAAAGTAGGTTAAGAACGAATGATGATAATTACCGTGTTATAGTAGTCCACGATGTAATTGCTGGAGGTATCATTCTTGAAATTTCCATGATGCATAACACAATGTAGAGGATGTCTTCTACTGTTGGTAATTGGGTTACCAAAATTTCCTTACTATTAGGGATTGTTACCAATTTTCTCTGTAGCCAAAATGGTATCAAAAAGAACTTTGGTTAGATATATTTGTTCTTCCTGTCGAGTATCATTCACTAAACCATGGACAGACGGGCACAATCCTTATTTGTCTAAAGAAGGGGTCGAGAGAAAAAGACATAAAAATAAGACAGTTTCGATACTTTTATCAGTGCTTAGTAGTATAACAAGGGGCTTTCTGTCCAGATCAAAGGATACCACCGCCACCCGCCCCGCCCCTCCCCCACCTCCTCCGGACACAATAAACGAGGCTATTACCTACCTGCAGCCGTCCACCGCCTTTTAATTAAAATATCTGTCAGAGGGATAATAAACGAGGCTATTACCTACCTGCGGGCTGTCCGCAGCCATTTAATTAAAATTTCTGCCGGATAATAAACGATGCTTGTACCTATCTGTGTATTTAATGGTTGACGTTCCTGACCGGAGCTCCTTCAAGGCCTCCCGGCTTGGCCGTCTGGGAAACTGGTTATGCTAATAGTATATAAGGACGAATAATCACGGTTTCGTACTTCATTCAGTCTAATATTCAAATTTTCCGCCATTTTCTATACAATGGCATTAAAATAGTAATTATTCACAATTTTATCGATTTTGTCAAAAGTATTGAAGGAAGATTTTGGACTGAATATAAATCAAAGCAAGACAAAAGTGATGAAATGTAGCAGAAATGATACCAATAGTAGCAGATTAAATATAAAAATAGGATCGGATGCTATAGGAGAAGTGAGTGAGTTCTGTTACTTGGGAAGCAAAATTACAACCGATGGCCGAAGCAGGAATGATGTTAAAAGCAGAATAGCGCTAGCAAAAAGAGCCTTCATGAAAAAGAGAAACCTTTTAGTTTCAAATATTGATCTAGGAATTAGAAAGAACTTTTTAAAACTCTATGTGTGGAGCACAGCACTTTACGGTAGCGAAACATGGACTTTAGGAATACCGGAAAGAAAGAAACTTGAAGCATTTGAAATGTGGTGCTACAGAAGAATGCTGAAAATTAGGTGGACAGACAAAGTAAGAAATGAACGAGTTTTGGAAATGATGGGTGAGAAAAGAAGTTTATGGAAGAAGCTTACAGGAAGAAGAGACAGGCTTTTAGGTCATATTTTGAGACATGCTGGATTGGTTAATTTGTTAGTAGAGGGAACAGACGAAGGTAAGAACTGTAGAGGTAGACAGAGATTAGAATATATGACGCAGATAATTGAGGACGTGGGTTGCAAGGGGTATGTAGAAACGAAAAGGTTAGCACAAGATAGGAAGGGATGGAGGTTTGCATCAAACCAGTCTAAAGACTGACGACAGCAAAAAAAAAAAAAAAAAAAAAAAAAAAAAAAAAAAAAAAAAAAAAAAAAAAAAAAAAAAAATTAATTAATCACGATTTTGAACTTAAATGCAGTCTAATATTCACAGTTTCCCCATTTTTCTACACAATGATCTTAAAATAGTAATTATTCGCAATTTCATTGATTTTGTCAAAAGTATTGATCAAACACGATTTTATTACTGAAATGCAGTCTAATATTCGCGTTTTCCTCCGTTTTGCTGTACAGCAGTCTTAAAATAGTAATTATTCGTAAATTCATCGTAACTATTGAAATAATTATCATATTTTCGTAAAGTGTGGTCAACGATTCAAAACCCCGTCTGTTTAATAAAACGGGAAGGAATTATAAAGTTGAAGAAGGGAAATGGTGAAACCTGGTGTCGGTCCGTTCAGGCCTACTCTTCCGAGAGATGCCGCCAGCCTTGACGTCCCCATCCTAGGTAGTTTATTAGAATTCAGTCAGTTTAGTTTTGCGTGATACGTGAATGACTTTATGACTTTATTATTCTGGATACCCCAGAAGGATTCGGCCGCCGATAGACAGAGTATCGATTTTCTATGCATGCGGAGTTTGCTATGAAACCCAAATAGCCGTTTATTGCCTGGAACCACCGAGAACACTTACATGACGCAGGGCACAGTTATTTATAAATGTGTTGTTTGATTTGTGCTCGAATGGTACGCAATGATAGTGTATATGTTCAGCCTAGAGCCTTATTTCTTTATTATTATATGCAATGAGAGGCGAAGAAGGGAGATAGTGAAACCTGGTGCCGACCCATTCAGGCCTACTCTTCCGAAAGATACCGGCCACGCTTAACGTACCCATTCAGTGATCGATTCACCACCAACAGTATCGTATTCCTTCACTCTATACACTCTGTGGAGAGGCTGAACCAAAACCAGGTATCATAAGAAAAAATGAAATGAAATACCAAAGCCATACTCTCGAGTACTAGCTGAAATATGATGTGATAGTAGTAGTCAGTACTCGAATAAGTAGCTCATTTCGGCTTGCGGAATGCGGTGAGCAGTAGTAAGTGTAAAATGTAGATTTCTAACTTCGAAGTAGGTGGCAGTGATCAAACTATTTCCATGTTAGGTTTCCTGTCTGTTTAAAAACACAGAACTGCCGAGGGCATCAACGCTTCTGCGTTTGTGGAAATACAGTACCTGTTGTCAAGTATTTTGTCTATAAGAGTGTACAATTCCAAGTATCTTGTCGCTCAGATTTCTATTAATTATCTCATCGAGAAATGGTAGGTTTAACTTATATTTTAGGGAAATACTATATAGTAAGCATTAAATATTACTTGGTTTGATTTGTCTGCAGAATGTGAAATATTCTGGGCATCTGTCACATACAAAGTTGTTATTGGAAGCTTACAAAACTTGAAAATTTGGTCATTATCCCTCTCCGCAGAGGATAAAAGAATGCTAAACCTGTGTGGAAGATGTGGTCTGAATGCTGATCGACTGGCATCGTGATGGTGATTTTGACATGATTAATTGCCTCTGCCTCGGTACACAAATCCAATTAACACATCACACACCGTTAGACGATCATGCAATACACTGACTCATACAAATCGATTAATCTGATATCTCCCAACCATTTTCGGTCATTCCGGAAACCAATAGAAGGTCCTAAACAAAAAGGAAAAGACAATTGATGTTATTTAAAAAACAAAGCAATGTATTTCTAAATGAGATATCTTAGTGTTAAGAGATAGTTGTAACCAATATGGATATTGAATAAAAGATTTGATTTTGATACACAGCTCGTCAACTTGGTAAAAGAGATGCGGAACATAATTTAAGACGAGCTTTAAGATGGATGCAGGGGAGTCGCTTAAAAGCAAGTATTGTTAAAAAGTTTATGTTCAGGCGCCTAACCTGTATTCGATTTTTTTTTTTTTTAAATTGATCTGGGTAAACATTAATTACTACTATAAATGTTTGACGCTCCAAATCATGATAACATATCTCTCCCATCTAGTGTCTAATGGCATTCGTTCAAGGTTACACATTTTGGATTTTTTTAAATTATTATTTAGATAGAGTTCTTACAGAATTAAACCAAAAAATAATTGGTCTAAAATCAAAAGGCTGTGTAAAATTCCTGCGTGATATTTAGTAATATAACATTTTCTAAGAAACACAAAGAGAGAAAACTGGAACGATAACAATAAATAATTACGCGTATCATTGTTTTATAGAAGATTTGACAATCTTAAAATAAAATAACTAAAATTTATCTTCAAATTTTCCGGAGAGAAGTACCTATGAAAGATAATTGCTGCACATCAATCAACTACCACACCATTGCCATTGCTGAAGAAATGAATCTGGTGGTATCTACTTTAATTACCTAATTATTTTGTTCTTACAGTGAGCGTACACGGGCACCATTAGTAATCTTTATTGTGCTGGAACAATTGTCTGAGATAGGTGTGAGCAGAACCCTGTTATCGGTGTTTATTTATGAGCTCTGAACAAGTGGATCGATCCCCTATTCTTGCCGCAGAATACACTCGGCATTTAAAGGAAAACATTTGCTGAACGCGAGTGAAATAATACGATATCGATAGGGCTGGTAGTTGCGTTAAAACCAGTATCTATGTTGGGTCCTACACTGGCGGAAACGGAAAGTCTTACCCCCAGACAGGAATTGTAGAATTGTAGGACACTTTGTAGACATATCGAAGGTCGTACCTAGAAGAAATGATAACAAATCGAAAGGGGTGGGGACAAGCTTATTACCTTTAGACACTTGTGTCAACAAGAAGTGCGCCTACTATGAGCACCTATACATTCGTGGAATAAATAAGAGTTCGGATGTCTTCTTGGGCACAGGCATGCTCTATTGAAGACAAATCTGAGGACTGAGTGGTTCAATCCATCTTCGTAACTCCTTGTAAGGTTTGTGCTGTTATGGTGACAGTACTCGTATGAGGACGTGCATTATCCAGTTGGAAGATTTGGATGGTGGACATGAATGCTGTCACATAATTGTGGGCTGTCATTGTACCTTCAACAACAACCAACTCAGTCGAGTTGTCTTAACTGCTTGTCTTCAAACCATGACACGAGGGGTTAGACCGGTATAACATTCTGAAATCACAGCAAGGTGAAACCCTTCTCCACTACGCCTGCGTACATGTTGTCAGTTATTACTTTGCCACTGGCAGGAGGGGTACTCATGTGTAAACACAATGGTATGCCATTACGTGTACATTTGCTTTTTGCAGTACTCCACGTCAGACGATGCTGACAGTGAAATCAGTTTAATGAAACAAACTGCATAGGGATGCGAAAGTGTATCCCAGATTCAAGCAATTGCTTTACAATACCGTGGGATGACTCTCTCTGTAACCACTTCTTGGAAGTGGGCTGCAATTCCGTCTATCAGCAACAGCCATCCTCTCAGTTTGGCGGTCTTCATATGCTGTTGTCCTTCTGTGTGGACCTGTCCCTATTCTACGAGTACTAGAGGCTTTTTTTTTCATTTCTGAATACTGACATTGCGCTACGGCCAATCCTTGAGGAGATTCCACGATATTCCACACATTTCAAACATGCCAATTATCCGATCTCTCTCAAAGGTAGACATTTGAGTGCACTGGTTCCTCACTCTTCACCTTGGCATACTTGGTCTCCAATAACTTGTGGACAAAAAAGTGTCATACTACACCACACTTTTCACCAATTTTACGCTAAAAACATATTAATTTTGTATTGAAAATATCACCGTTATTCTCATGTTATTACATGTAAGACTTTCAGTTTTTAATCATTTAATACACTTTATACGGTGATACTTGTGTCCTATTTCATAGATTTATCACAACTCCATCTGAATGTAACACTTTCAATTTCCGGCAGTGTACATAAGAAGCCAATAATTCTTGACCGTATAAAATTTTGACAACTCAGCCCTGTTAAGAAAATGAGTGTCTCCAAATATTGCTCTCGAGTTCGCGGTAATTACTCTTGAGAATTAGGTTCAGTACATTAATTGAACTCATTTCATGTTATTATCTGAACTCTCGTGTTCTCATTTCACATTAAATTGAGATATATTTTATTTTAACAATGTAATGGCGGCCAGTTTAACTAAAGTGAATGTGTTATTTTAACATATACTTGTGACTGTTTAGTAAATTTCTAAACTCTTTCATTGTCAGTATCATCAATTAAATAATATATGTAATTTTCCCACGCCCCAAACCAAGTCTCAATTATTCATGAATGATTGATTTCTGTTCTGAAGGGAAGAAGAAGCGATACCGCAAATGTCAATAGCCACTGACGAGATCAGCTTCACTTTCGTGCTCTAGATGTACTTTATCGCCAGCTGACATTTTGTTCAAAAATTTTTTAAATACAACATTCACAGAAAATTATTGCTTAGGACTGTGCAAACGGTATCCATCGACTTCAATCGTTACCATGTATTTTCTTGAAACGAACGGAGTAATTGTGTTCCGAGAGAATTGGATGATCTTCAGATAAATATTTACTTTCAGAATATTCAAAAGAAACTGAAGAACCTACTATACAATGTCCTCACTCTATAGTTATTGGCTGGAGAACGGTGTCACGTGTCAGCCTTCGCTCGCAAATTAACAGTCACCAGATGTCTTTTTTAAATTGAAGGTTATGTCCACAGTTTAAGAGCTAAGCGACTGCTATTAATTTAATTGTCAGAATACATCCATTAAATTTGATTTGAGTATTATTTCGTTCTTAAAAGAATATGATAAAACTTATCGGCTAAAAAAACGTGGAACTACTTTTCAGTAACATGTCAACTTTAAGAAACTTCAATTAATCATGGTCTCTGTTGTAACACAAAATTTCAGTTAGCATTTGGGCGTAGGCAAAATTTTATGTCTAAAGTTTAAATGCTTCATAGCTATTAAATGAGTTTTATGCTTACCTTTTTACATAGATTTAAATCCTCAGGGATATGACTATATATACGCCATGTGAAACTCATTAATTCACTTGATTTTTGCCTTTAGCTACAGCATTTAGTATGTTTCCACACACTTCTTGTTTCAAGAAAATGTGACACTTATTTTAGTTAATCAATTTAAAACACAACAAACTACTTTTTATTTATTAATCATGATTCAGCAACGATTTTCTTGCTGCAAATTAAGAGCGACCAGAGATATTAGAGTTTATGTACACAACTTAATACCTAAGCAAACGCTATGAAATTAATTGCCATAATACGATCATTAATTTTACTTTTCGTTGCATTTCATAGTTACAAAAATTTCTATAAACTTAAAAAAATTTGTGGTACTGATTATCAGTAACTTGTCGACTTTAAGAAACTTAAATTACTAATGGTCTCTGCTGTAACAGCGAATGCCAATTGTCATTCCGGTCTAGGCAAAATTTCAATTTAATTAAAAAATTGGTATTATTGATGCTGGACCAAAGTTTATATATTACGGTTTACTTAATTTTTACGTACTTTACTGACCACTTTCGTTAATGGTCTTTGTACGTGTTCGGTGTTATTAGGTTATTTAAAGTGGATATTATACCAAATCTGTTACCAAAGCGATCATTCAGGCAATTGATTTCTACCGTTTTGCTTAACTATTTAATAATCTGGAATACGCATTAAGTTCTCTGCCGTTACGGATACTATTGCCAGAGATTACATTATGAATGTTTTCTCAGCCTCAATCGAAATCGACGTGATGCTTTCGAAGCAATTGCGCGCTCCCTTTAAACAGAAATTCTTCAAATTTCGCAGAGGGGACAAATAAAAGTCAAGTCTGTATTTCGGCAACTTCAAGTCTAGCGACCACGACCTTTGAAACAATTATACGATTGCTCGATCGGTTCTGTCCGTTTTTAATACATCTATTATTACTTCTGTGTTCTTCAGGCTCAAGAATTTATTCATCACAAGGGTGAAACACGGGTCAAGTTCGTCAACCTGTCATAATTTTTGACACTAAAATCTGGACCTATTCTAGATCCGTGACGATACTCAAAAAAGGTCGCGGGTTTCACTAATTAATAATAATATTTGAGTTGTATTAAACTCTTATACAATGGTGATTATTATTTCTTGCAAAATCTTATCCATCCAACTCCTTATATACACAACTTCAACATACTAGCAATCGTGTGAAATGTTAGTGTTGTAAACTCAGCAGTCAGGTACTTCAGTTGTTAAGACACTCGCTTTGGTAATGCAGGATTACAGACTCGAATCATCGTCATTTATGCTGATCACTACATCTGACACAGCTTTGCTTTGTCCACGTGAAACACCCCAGGACGTTCCGGAGCTCGTATTCCGCAATAAATTGTAGATCCACTACAGAGAAGGAATATGTGGCAAATAAAAACGCGGTCACCAGTTCTTACGACTTTATTGTGAACTAACTCATTTGCAAATAAAGGTCTAAATGATGTCCAATTATTTCAGAAACCAATAGTAGACTACGAATAAGTATCATGGGCTATTTAACTTTTACATTTTGGTGATTGAGGTATATTTTTAATCGACAACTTTTCCTGATTTACCATATTGATAACACTAAAGAGATAATTCACATACTCTTAAACTTTTATTGAAGAAACAACTTTACTGCTAATTTATTTGGAAAAAAGAGATGCTTTCAAATTTTAAAAATAATTTGCTTAAATGGTTTACTATAAGACTAACAGCCAATCTGTAGAAGCTAGTCGGTTACATTTTAATTTAAAATTGTATTGTTTTTTCAAGATAATCAAATTGGCAGCGCGGGAGAAAAATATGTGACATTAACGTGATACGATGTCAATTTAACTGAATAACATCTAAAAAACAAATAATCGGCCTAATTGCTTCCGATCCTATTTTTATATTTAATCTACTGTGATTGGTATCATTTCTGTTCCATTTCATCACTTTTGTCTTGCTTTGATTTATGTTCAGTCCAAAACTTTCTTTCAGCAGTTTGTTCATGCCATTCAGTAACTTCTGAATATCCTCAGCCTGTTCTGTTAACAAGACAATGTCATCAGCAAATCGTAGCATACTGGTTTTTTCTTATTGAACACTTATGCAACATGAAAATTTTTGCTGTTTTGTGGGTTGTTTCTGCCTTGCAACTAAACAAAATGCTTTTGATGGCATACGCGTTTCGCCTTTATTCAAGGCATCATCAGTGCCCTAGATAAACATATATACACATATATATACAATGCTGTTGTTTGATTTTTGTACAGTTTTCTAAAAATATTAAGTAGGTACTTACAGTTCTATATATTCATTAACACGCACAAGTTCGTGTTTCCATACCAGCTATTCTTTTTGCACTATCACTACTGTCCCAAGTTTGTGTAGGCTGCATTTTAGATAATTTCACCGGCCACGAACGATGTCAACAACAACAAATAACTATATATACAGTTCGTGGCCGGTGAAATTATCTAAAATGCAGCCTACACAAACTTGGGACAGTAGTGATAGTGCAAAAAGAATAGCTGGTATGGAAACACGAACTTGTGCGTGTTAATGAATATATAGAACTGTAAGTACCTACTTAATATTTTTAGAAAACTGTAAAAAATCAAACAACAGCATTGTATATATATGTGTATATATGTTTATCTAGGGCACTGATGATGCCTTGAATAAAGGCGAAACGCGTATGCCATCAAAAGCATTTTGTTTAGTTGCAAGGCAGAAACAACCCACAAAACAGTTATCATAGCAACTAAGGACTTGGGCCGAAAAAATCACCAAAATGAAAATTTTTCTTTCACTTCCTTTATTGCTCCCTTTACATACAATTTGAATATTAATGGGGATAGACTACAACCTTGTAACACAACCTTCTTAACTGATGCATGTCTCTCATTATTCTCCTCTTTTATTACAGCCACTTGATTCTTATATAGTTTATAAAGTATTCTTCTATCTCGATATTTTAGACCAGACATATTTAAAATTTTGGACATCTTGTCCCACCTAACATTATCAAAAGTTTTTTCTAAATCAACAAACACCATAAAAGTATATTTATTTTTCTTGATCCGCCCCTTATGTACTAATCTTAAAGCCAGAATTGCTTCCCTTGTACCGCGGTTTTTCCAAAACCCAAACTGATCTTCACCTACTATCTCTCCTACTATCCTTTCCATTCTTCTGTATATTATTATGGTCAGTAATTTTGAAGTATGTGATTTAAGAAAAATGGTGCGATAATTCTCACATTTGTTGGATAGTGCTTTCTTCGGAAGTATGAAGGTGATATTTTTATTAAAATCTGTTGGAATTTCTCCTATTTCATAACTTTTTGATACCAATTTGAATAATCTTTTGATTCCTTCATCTCCTAGGGATTTAAGAAGTTCTGCAGGGATCCCAACAATTCCAAATGCCTTATTTGCTTTCAAGTCACTCAGAGCTCTATCAAATTCGGTCCTTATAACAGAATCTCCTAAGTCATCAATGTCGACTTCACCTTCCTTTTCCATTACGGTATTGATCAAGTTGTCCCCATCATACAGTTCCTCATTGTCTTCCTTCCATCGGTTACCTCTATCATTTGAGCTTAAAAGAGCTTCCTCATTGGCAGCTTTAATATTTACACCTCTTTTATCCAAAATTTTGATTGATCTTTCTGTATGCAACATCTACTTTTCCTACGACCATTTCCTTTTCTAATTCTTCGCACTTTTCTTGTAGCCATTTTTCTTTTGCTATTTTGCATTTTCTGTTTATTTGATTTCTAAATTGCCTAAATTGTCCTCTGATCCATTAACATCAAGATTTCTTCTGTGATTCGAGGTTTTCGGGTGACTTGTTCCTTAAAGTCTAATGTTTCTTTACCAGATTTTATTATTTCTTTCATCAATGCATTCTATTCGTCCTCGGTTGAGTTTATTTCAGAGTTACTTCTTATACCTAAGTCTACCATTTCTGAAAATTTTTCTCTCGTGTTAGATTGTTTCAGTTCATTCACTTCCAGTCTGTTCTGCTTATATTGCTTCCTTTCAAGCTTGAATTTCAACCTGCATTTAATTACTATCAAATTATGATCAGAGTCTATGTCTGCTCCTGGGAACGTTTTAAAGTCTAGAACTAGATTCCTGAATCTCTGTTCGACCGTGATATAATTTAGCTGATTTCTGCCTGTATCCTCTGGACGTTACCAGGTGTAGATGCTTCTTGCATGGTTCTTAAAAAGTGTGTTTGCCACGACTAGCTAATATCTTTCACAAAATTCTAACAAACTGCTTCCTCGCACATTTCTTTCTGCTAGACAAAACTTCTTACAGTATTTTCCTCTTTTCCTTCTTCCACTATCGCGTTCCAATCACCCATGATTATTATATTTTCCTCCCTGTTCACCTATTGAATTAATTCTTCAATTTCAGTATATATTTTCTCTATTTCTTCTTCATCCTCCTGTGACGTTGGCATATACACTTGAACTAACGTGGTTGGAGCGGGCTTAGTTTCTAACCTCATCAAAATAATCCTCTCACTAAACTGTTCATAATAACTCACCCGTTTCCCTACTCTCTTGTTCCTTACAAAACCTACATCAGTAATTACACTGACATCTTTTGTGTTAATTATTCAGTGCTCTCCATACCAGAAATTCTGGGCATGCTTCCACTTAATCTCGCTAATCCTAACGACATCTAACTTAAGTCGTTCCATCTCCATTTTTAAGTTTTCTAACCTACCTGCCATATTCAAACCTTTAACATTACACGCTCCGACTCATTGAATGTTTCTATTCATTCTGATGACTCCTTCTTGAGCACGGAGATCCGATTGGGGGACTATTTTACTTCCGGAATATTTTACCCAGGAAGAAGCCGTTGTATCTTTAATACAGTGGTTTCCTGTGGCCTTCTGCATCCCCATACCGTTGATCATTTCTGATTCATCCACCTTTAGGGGCGGTTTCCAACCCCAAAGGCAGTATGGTGCTCCCCTCTCTTCCGTCCACCTTTAGGAGGCCGTTCGCAAGCAGTGGGTGACTCCTTACAACGGGAATCTTTCAGCCGCCATAGCCTCGTCCGTGCAAACAGGATGCACCACGTGAAGGAGAGGTTGACATTTGGTTGGGAAAGGCTAATATATTCTCTCCCAGATATAGCTACTTGTTTGTATTAAGAAGATTGGCAAAAAACACAAACAAATATTCATTTTCATATATTAGATACAAGTATAAACTATACTTTCACTGCTGTCCATGCGCAACACGTCATACTTATAACTACAAATATGCTGCTACTACAGCATGTTGGTGATGCGAACTCATATGGTTTTACCCACCCATAAAGCGTCTAACGCACATGTCGTACGTGCAACACATCATTTCATGTCGTTGACAGAAAGTCGCAAACTCGTAGATCTACTCCCGTGCAAACATCTCTTAATGCATAGAAGTTTTCACTTAAAAAAACGCAAACAAAAAAATATTATCTGTGTATGTTACAGCAGTCTCGAATATTGTGTGTCCTGAGAGTTTAAAATATAACAAACAAACTCATATTATTTTATTGCTGTGTTAATGATTTTCTTTGGTCGAGATATTTCTTAGATAGAGCTAATGAACGTCTGGGCTTTATCATTAATCTCGAATAATAAACATCAAATACACTCTTAAAACATTGTAAAAATTAACATCTTTAATCACATTTTGCCCAGTACTTCGCAACGTCAAGTGCACATGTTGCTTGAAAAGATCATCTTTGTTGCAGGATGGTGGACACGTAGGGCACTCGAGTATATGGTTCATTGTTTGATTCTCACCACACTCGCACTGAATACTGGTAGCATCAGTATAACCCGAGGAACGTCTGGGCTGATCTTCATCCATAGTGGAATAATGATTGTGTCTGTATTCTGTACTCACTATCAGGAACATTTGGGACCATCGCGACGGTTAGTATTGAATAATTATTAGTTTCGAATTATTATTCTCCTACTGTTAATAAAGTATCCTTATTCTCTTACAGTCAAGTTCAAGTGGACGTTATTTATGCATGAAAACACTAAAATAAAATAAAATCAGGTGTCTTCTTAATCAACATAGTTTCACAAATTCTTTATGCTACGACACTGTTTTTTCAGTTAATGGTCTTTAACTAAAACAATTCGTTGCAGTGCATTCTCACTTTTCCGTGTAAAGGAAGAGAGTGGTAGTTATGACGAGACAGTTCTAGTTATATATTTTTTTGGTGTCATCAGTATCTCCATTGGTTTGAGCAATCCTCCTCTCTTCCTATCTTGCGCTAACCTCTTCAGCTAAACATATGCCTTACGCCCTACGTCCTCAATTATCTGCTTCATATATTCTAATATCTGTAGTCCTCTAAATTTCGAACCTTTGACTGTTGCCTCGACTAAAAATTTCATCAATCCCGCTTGCCTTAAAATGTGACCCACCATCCTGTCTCTTCTTTCTGTCAGACTTTTCTGGAAACTGCTTTCCTTACCCATCATTTCCAAAATACGTTCGTTTCTCACTTTCTCTACAAACTTAATTTTATCATCCTTTTATAGCACCACATTGAAGGCAAGTTCCTACATTTTTATTCCCTTTGAAAGTGGGAAAGAATAAAACTTTAAAACAATAACGAATGGCGTAAGAAAATTTTAAATAACTACTAGCCATTCACCCGGTTTGGTTAGTAGTATATGTACTATTGTAATATCTTATCTGAAAGGAGCTATAATGGATATATTCATGTCTTACAATATACATTTTGACATTTAAACTTTGTTGGATCTCTATCACTCAGAACCAAAATGTAATGGAGCATTTATTCATAAATATTCTACTGAAATACAAGCTTTTAGAAAACGTACGCGAAAGCACCAGTTACATATGATAATATTTACTTCTGTGTATACCGTTCGCATCCCATACAATGATAGTTTTCCATTCGATGAACAGACAATGGGAAGTGACGCATTATATTTCTTCTGGAGTGCTGGCTGTATCTCTTCTGTGCCTCTAGGAGCGCCATGTTTTATAGCGACAGGACGGTAGCGCAGGGTCTCTCCGTTGTCTAGGACCATTGGCGCTCCGCCATCTTCTGTCTGGCAGCTCCGAATTAATTACGCAGAGTGGCCACGACGCCACCTCAAAGACAGCCGCCCACTCTGCAATACTGGACACTAAGGATCGGGCTCTACAACTAACTGGTATATTCCTACTTGGCACCTACCTTTTGTTGGTTGAGGAATTGAACTATGTATATTGTGGTATGACAGCGTCATCCCCCCAATGAATTTTAATATATTCATAATTAATATTCATATTAATTATATTTATCTATTCAAAAATGTAAATTGTAGGGCTAATTAATGCGTAGATAATTATTTATTAAGCCCAGGCGGCCAAATATATTATTATATAATTTAATTCATTGCAAGATTGCTGTTAGGGAAGTATTAAACGGTGGAAATGTTAGCACTCAGTGGCAGTTTTGAGCATTCAAATAAACGGACAATGCTGAATGCCGGCGACTGCCTGACGCCGCGGCACACAATGGAGACGGCAGTGATGGTAGGGCAGAAACAGTTACCTGGCGAGACCAATGTCCCCCGGCTCTCCGCTGAGGGCGCAAGGTCAGTGAAAATGTGCGCAAAACGAACGACGAATGATAGCAATGCTACGACACACGTGATTGTGGACTGCGTCGTTTCACCAATCGTGTATAGCCACAGGGTCTACATTTGTTAATGAAAGGCTTCTTTTCCATGTACTGGGAGAGGGAAGCTGACTTCTTCGTGGCGGCAGAAAAGGACGCCATGAGAAGGGACTTGCTGTTCTGACGAGCTGGAGTGTAGACGTACTGTCCGGGTGTGGTCCGACACACTCACATAGCTGTTGGTCCATGGTTGGAGGTCGACGCTTTCTGACTCAGATGTTTCCGGATGCTAAGTGTCTTACCTGGTAGAGGCCATCAACAGATGCACCAGCGCGGATGGGTTGTCCGTAGATTTACATCTAACTGTGACACAGCATGTCGCACTTCTTCAGGCAGTTGCAACAACGGTAATGTACCAACGCAAAGGGCAATGATTCCATAGGGTTTTGACGAGGCTTATAAACCCGTAAGCGGTCCCTGTGAATAGACTCTCTGCTCCAATCATGAAAATATTTACTGAGCTAGTTAACTTTCCATATTCATCAACTTTGAACTTTTAAGCATCTTGCTCATCATAACGTAGTTCAAAATGATGTTTTCACTTTAATTGGCACCCCTGGGATTTTTTTTTTTGTAAATATTTAAACTTTAATCTGTTGGCCTTCGACGCCACGTTATTATATATACATTTTGAAAAATCTCTGAAATATTCAAAATATATTAATGTTTGCATTTATCCGGAAAATTGTAAACGCCGGGTATTGCTTGTTTGTTTTTTGAATATCTTGTGCTAAACGTGACGTTAAATATACCCGGCCTTTTATAAGCCAGAAGACGAAATAAATTTAATACTTTTGTTAACCTGTAATTCTTGCAGCATCCAAGATTCTAGTTCACCAAATTAACCAAATTATCAAATTAATATTAATACTCCCGATAAAAATTTAAACGTAATGGCACCCCCCTCCCCTCTTCAACAAACGGGACCATTACAATATAGAAATAAGAACGCTCAAAAGATGTTGTTACACACAAATCATCAGCATCATTTTTAGTGGAAGCATTCAGTGCAGAACTATTTTATTTGTTGGTCTGCTCATTCAACCAGATTTATCAAATTCGTAGCTCCAACTTGGAGAGGTAAGACTGTAATACGCTAATATTAACATCAGTAGACAAAAAATGGGAATTATTAAATGATCATTGTATTTACCCTGGGTTCTGAACACATGTAATGCTGGCAACCTCGGTACGCGTAATGATACCTTGCGTACACCAAAACTACAAATCGAGAACCAGTAAATTACACACAAACTATATGCAGTATCACTAGTTATACAGCCAGGCGAAGATATGGCCGTAAGATTCGTTAGAAATGTTTCTATAATTTATTTGAATTGATTCGCAGGAAAGCCAAGGCTCACTGTTATTATTTTATTTGTAATTGAGATCCGGCGAATATTAACAGAAAAATCCAACCATCTTAAAATACTTAACAGTGCTGTTGAAATACTTAAATTCCCCTAGTTACTACAGTTAAAGGTTAATTCCTATAATCGTACAAGACTTAACATTATAATGCAATATAACCTGAAAAAGTATTGTTTCTGGAGTTTGGAAGTAGACGTATTTATAAGAGACGTTCTCCTATAAATGCATATATTCGAGGTGAATTGATGCTAGTGAATAGTAATTAATAATAAACAGCACGAGAGAAACGAGTCAGCAGACACCACAGTAAGTTAATAGAGGACGGTAAGGTGTTTTTGGCGTCTCTGACTACTCCGAGGGCTCGGCTTGGCGCTCTAATCCAATTGGTCTCCGGCCGAGTGAGAGCAAGCGCTATAATAAAAGTACGAATAGAACACACTCCACCACGCCACCGCCTTAATACTTCGCAAATCCTCTTCCAAGAACTAATAACCGCTACTGCATTGGCGCCAAATAAAATCTGCAGAAGAGCACAGGACAGGTTTCGCATTTTAATGTGTGTAGTGTAAAGCCCTTACAAGGAATTCTCAAAAAGATGAATTCACTTTCTGCAATAAGCTGGTTTCTACAAGTGACTGATATTTTTCTGGATTTGACCTAGCACGATTACCAGTCGGTATTTTCTGTATAGGCGACTCTGTATTCCATACAGTTTTTGCTGGATGAAGGTTGGATGTGCGAAAAACAGATGGAGTTATTATTACATCATTGTGGTAGACCTGATGGAAACAACTCAAATCTTTCCCTGTCCCGGAAGCTTAATGTACCGAGGGTTATCGGTGCGATTCCAGCCTTGAAACAGGGTGATTTTAATTTATTCTTGTGTTCTTTATGCGGTATCTCGATTGAGAACATTACGTATGTGGAAAGATTATAAATCCACAGCATTAGAACAATAGCAGTTTCCTATATATTAAAAAAAAAAAAAACCAAAGAAAACCGAATGCTATTTAAGAAAAAGAAAAAACAACATAGGTGCCGGAACAATGCACAACCCTCACTTAAATATCTAATGTTTGTGTTTTCTTCATTGCTCCTTAGCGCGTTTGCTGTTATTGCGATTGAGTGACTTACAGAAGTGCTCGCAAAATCAACAGCGGCAATCAAGCCTAATTGAAAGCGAAACGGAAAATGAAGACTTTCTGAGTTTATCATCATCGGTTTATAACATATCTGTTGTATACGGGGCAAATACCTTTGTTGATTATAATTCTTAATTGATTATTTTTTTGTGTGTGTATTAATTTCCTAATTGTAAATAATTTGTAAGAAAAAAAGAGAAAAGAGATGTAAATGTTTAATTCTAAACTGCCTTGCACAGACAGTAATGATTATAATAAGGTAGTAAATATATAATAATATCGTTGGATTCAACAAGAATATAGAATCTCTGTGTGATATAGTTATGAGATTAGCTGTGAAGTTGGCTTTGTAAATTGATTTTGAAGAAATTAAACCAAGGCATTTAATAATATTAAAGTGCTGTTATTTTATTTTAAAGAAATTTGGAAGAGAAGGGCCTTAATTATATATAAAATGGGGCTGACCTCCCATGATGCAAATTAGGCATTAAAAAAACTATTGGTCGGCACGCCGAGAAGGGTGTTACAGGTTCTTCAAACAAAAGGCTCAATTACATTTCCAACTGATAGCGAAACTTCATACTTGGGCGAACAATTAACGGCGAGATATTAGCTATAGTTTCAATTAAATGAATTGCGGAGCAGCTTATCTGGCTGGAACGTCTTTTTTCCCTATGGTTACAGAATTGCCTTGGGCGTCAGTAACGTACAACGTTTGCTTTCCAGTTTTGGATCATAATTGACCTGGCCCACAACGGGTAAATGATTCTCGTATATCTATTTGACTTAACAAGAAACAAATCAACATTACTGGAATAACGATATTTATACACCTGTATTGTATTATTTTCTCACGTGGTTTTAGGTGTGGCATCTAACATTCTTTAGCCCATAAGGATAAATTCTTCCTGCTAACGTTTCATATTATCTTTTGCTACGACAGTTCTCTCACCCACCTATCTGTAACACAGCCTAACATTTGTCTGTTCAGTAGGGCAATGAAGCAATAGTTACTAAATATAGGTGTGGATCATTTAACCTCTGTTCCGTGTGATTCATGTATGTGAAATGCTCAGTTTTTGAAGTGAAGATTGTCGACTGCTCAGCAGTCTCTTGGGTCTCTTTTCGTATCATTGACAGCATTAAATACAAAGTAGTTTTTTATTCAATGCGATGGCAATGTTATTGGCTGAATGAATATCTGATTCTAAGTTGTGGACATGACAACAAATAGACCATTATTTCGATCAGTGGTATCTGGTTGCTCTCCCAGGTATCTCCATGAGTCTGCAGCGTCCAACTTCAACTCGAAATCTGTTGAGTGACCACTGTGTGAGCTATCGTTGTTCTGACCAAGGTAGAAGTCCCTCCTTGAGCTTGACCTTGTCGGTGTTTCTCTCACTTTCTTCTTCCAGGCCGATAATCTTTCAGTGCTTATTTCTCCTATCAGTGGCAATAAGTTGCGAGAAGCTCGATACGGACTTCAGTCTCGATAGTGCTGGTGCATAATCATATAGAGGGTGTCAGGTGTCTTTTTCCACTCTGAGCATTGTCGTGTTAGTAATTACTTCGCGACGTACGTCTCCAGAACCGATATCAGTCAATCTCTCCACCTTTGCCACAGGTGATAGTCTTAGCGTGAGTTGAATTTGGTAAACAAGACATGCTTCCTTTGCTGTGGAGTGACAGAATGCTCTGGCAAAAGTACAGATAACGCTTGGGTTAGTCTCGAACTTGCTCCCATCAACTTGCTTAAGATATTATTACGTACAAATACTTCGATTTTGATGCTGAGGCAAATGGGGGGCCTTTGCTAAGAGTTACGCTGAGGTATTTTGTGTTGTCGCTATGATGAAAAATCATTCCATTCCATGTAACTTCATTTTCACTTAGAGCATTGATTATGATTATGAAAAGTAAATGCGCATACTTCAGTTTTTTAGTATTATTCCTCTTGTAGTACGATACAAGAGTTATAAGAGTTGTTGCAAGACTGTCCTGGATAATTTCAAAAGTTTCGCGTTCAGCATATAGAGCTAGATCATAAGCATACATAAACAATTCGTAACAGTTGTCCAGACGCTGGTCATTAGTCTAAATATTAAAGAGAGCTGGGGCAAGACTACTGCCCTGAGGAATGTCATTCTTCGGTTTACGCAGACGTCTTTTGATATTCTGAAAAATATCGAAGAATGTCTTGTTGTTGAGAAGTTCGTAAACTATGTGAAGCTGAAATCCCGCATTAGCTTGTATATTTTAGGAAGGCGTTGCTGATAGTGTCATAATCTGATGTCACGTCAACGGAGGTCACTCCAATAAAACTTTTCAAAGCCATCTTCAATGTGCTGCATTAGCTTTAAGACTTGGACTGTACATGATAGGGCTGACCTAAGTCCCGTTCGTTGAGATATCGGTTTATCCTCAATATCTGGAGAAAGACTTTCAAGAGTATTTTTACGAATAGTTTATAGAAGCGACTGAGAAGTGATATTGGATGGTAGCATTGTCTGGGGTTTTCCAGGCTTCAGGAGTATTACGACTGGTGACTTTCTCCATAGTTTTGGAATGTTATAGTTTAGTAAAAAAAAAAACACCCCTTATATTTCGAGAACTGAACTCTTGACCTGTTTATGTGGCTTTTTAGTTTTGGAGATCTTAAATGCATGCTCTTATTTCTTCGAGATAAAGGTTGAAATAACTCGGTTCTTTATGACTTACCAGAGACATTTTTATTAATCTCTGCATGAGATGCAAGAATAATTTTATTTGAATTATTCGTAATCTGATCAAAAGAGATAGTTACATGGTTGATAAAAAATTATTAAATTATTTATACAAATTGGAAGCCCGTGATTAAGTTTACACACTACATTTTTTTAAAAAAATGAATTAAGCCAGTAAAATACTGAGATTTCACTGACTTTATAGCAATTTTAACACTCAGAAAAAAACATGATAAATGGAAAAGGAAATTAATCCTGGAATATCTCAATTAGTATTACAAAACAATAAGGAACTCAGCCATAAATAAAATTTTATAAGCGCTTAAAACATTCCTGGCTAGGGAGAACAAAAGATTCTATTGTGTCCATCAGTTCAATGGTTGTTCACAGGCGTCAAACTGGACGAAAAAGCTCATATAAAGAAGGAATTGTCACTTATCAGTTTATGTAGAAGTTGAAGACAGTGTTAGTTTACTGCGCCGAAAAACTAGTGAGATTTTCTTCTCCACACAGGAAACACAACACATGTGTAAAAATCTGTCGTCTCACATCAGCCGAGAACGTAATCAATGTAGTTGTTCCCCACTGAATGAGAACAGACACCACCGACAAATTGTAAAAAGAATTGGATATTACTTGTTTATTAATGATACTGTTAACAATAAGTGAGGTTATTACGACACTATATTTTGACCCACCTCATGGAGGCATCGAGACTTCGTAAGTTATTATTTTCTTTTGGTCACCGCAGTTGTGTGATGAACGTACTAAAATGCACTTACAATTCTGTGTGATTTTAAGGATTCACAAGTTCACAGTAATAAGTAATATGCAAAACACACACACATCGGAAGTATGTAGTTGAACACCTTTTATTCCAACAGTTGATGTCTTACATTAGTACGCCAACCATCAACTGAAATTAGATATCACTTATCCGAAGATTACAAGTCTTTACGAGTGGAAAGTTTAATCCCAAAATACTCTCCTTCAATTAGCAGCAACTTAAATGCCTTTATAACAATTACTAATCCCCAATAGAAAATTATCACCTCTCCAGGAACGTCTCTGTGTATTTTCACATCGTGTGGGACGTCTTACGTTAGCGACGTTAAGCCAACAGTTGTTTCCCGACGCGGAAGCGCGTATTACGTATCCAGATGCCCGGATAAGTCTTCATAGCACACTTCTGAGCAACTACCACTTTCACGCGCTACTGCTACGAGATCTAAC
>JARYHS010013630.1:78948745-78968689 GCA_031002005.1 Vandiemenella viatica
CCTGATGGTTGAATGTTTAACATTTGGAACTGACGTTCGGTAACAAGCGGGTTCGATTCGGTTTCTCGTGGTTTCTCAAAACCTCTCCAAGTAAATGACGGAATGAATCGTTAAAAAAGCAGTATCAGAAATCGTGCCTGTTCCTTCCCCTCCATACTTTAATGACTCAGATGTCGATGAAACATAAAGTAGTAGTTAAAAATAATATATGAAAATATAAATACATGTACATCTGATTCAAAAAAAGTGTTTGGGAAGAAAAAATTTCCAATAGATACTTGGAAGTTGTGGATCACTTTCCTCAATTGATGATAATTTTGATAGATAAATAATGCCAAAACAATTGAATTTTTATTTGTACATTTGTTTTTCTAACGCATTTCGCTTCTTTTATAGAATTATCTTAAGCGGTTTCTCTGTCAGTTGTATATACATTTTATAATTTGTTTAAGTTATATTATTACATTTCGAATATTGAAGTTTTAATATAAATTATAATATACTTACATTATCCGTTTACGTTCCTTTATTTACACTCCATTCTCGGCATCAGTGATTTTTACTTCCTTATCGAATTGCAAGTCATTCTCTGCTTTTTGTTTGTGTCACAAATAAAATAGAACTACTGCACATCACTGTATAGTTTTTCGAATGTTCGGTCTACTTTGTTTACCTGTTAGATTATGTAACGCTTTGTGATGTGTTAGGTTTTGTTGATTTATTTTCCTTTTCGGTTGTTTGCTGTGTGGCGCATTTTTTGAAAATGTTTATGTTTATGGTAATTTATTATGATTCTGTGTCACCTTTGTTTAGCAGTGTTTTGTCTCTGTTGATGGTTTTTCCTTATCTTCTTTTTAGCACTATGTATAGTGTCTGGAGTGTCAGGTATGTTCATTCCTTTATTACATGTTTGCCTCCCACTAATGATTTCTGTATGTGATAATTTTCTTGGAATGTTATTATTTGTGGTCTATTACCATTAACAACAATAAACCATAAACATTATAGTTCCAAGAAGGTAAAGTTAGCAAGCTGTTCGGGCTAAATTATGAGTTTTGTGAATGTCAGTTGCTGCGTGGGGTACCGTTGCACCTCTCTGATGTGTAGCGCTCTGCCATTTGTCGACTGTAGATATCGAACACAGAACAGTGCACAGTGTAGCACATAATTCAACGCCGAATGTTTGGTCAGGTTTGCAGGTATATTTTCACATTTCTTTGGTTCCGTAAAGCACCCAACGAGTATGAATGTTTCGTACGCTTCTCTTTAGCATAAATGAAAAAAATAATTTAGAAAACAAAATAAATTCAGATGAAGAAAAATTTTTTTTTTTCTTCTGGTAATGTTCAAGACTGAACATTAAAAAACCTGTCGATAAATCACGGGTCTCACTGAAGGTTACAGAGTTGGTCGCGGCTGCTCCAGATATTGTTTAGTATTCAAACCAAGCGTAATGGCGTGGCCTACAGAGTTCTAGGTCTGCAACAGATTACAATGCGTTGGGAAGACTACAAAACGGGAAAATATGATAAGCTCCAAATTCTATTCACCAATACAAATTCCTTATGACTTTCTGTAAATTTTTTCATCATTCAGTTATTCCTACCGCCCTTTTTAGCTGATGTTAAGAATTTTTCAAACAATCTGAGTAAACGATGGTGTTGAAATATGTTATACTTTTTCTAAGGAACATATAAATACTTTATCACCTCTTTGATATGTGAATATTGATTTCTGTTCTTCTCTTGTCCATATCTGACCCAAAGAATATTCACTGAGGTATCATCACTAACAACGAGAATTTATACTGCTAATACGCTTTAATTTGAAAAAAAAAATAGCATTGGGAGATGGATTAAATTTACCACTTCTATATTTTGTAATTTTACAGTATTTTACAATACAGATTTGTAAAAGGTTTCTAGCAAACGGAAACGATCAAAAATATATAGGAATTGATGATCTGCCCTCGATCAGGTATTGCAACTTAGACGACCATAGTGAAACCTCAAACGCTTGTCGTGTTCCCGTTAGCGACGGTTATCTTGTCAATCATTCAAAAACCAAAATAGCCAAAAAATAATGTGCTATAACAAAATAAAATAACTAATTTTCAAAATTGGATTTCAAATAAGCTAGGCGTGTTTGTGCACACAAAGGATGCGTAAATGTAATGTGGAAATAATATAAATCTACCGTATACTCTCAGCTCCTAAACAACTACATACTAGCCGATAACAACGTTATGAATTTTACAAATCTGCCAGTTTACTGAAGTTTAGAATTTGATGAAATATCATAAATTTGTTTGAATTTTCAGCATGTATTGTTTATTTTTAAAATGTAAATGAAAATTTAATTTGAATTTAGATTAATTTAAAAAATGAATTATATTATGAGGTATATATTATTACAAAATTCAAAAAGGTGCTTGATACTCAACGGGAATTTCAGATATGCATATTTCTTTTATCGAACCCTAAATCCTTACATTGTGCTGAACATTGGCATGCAGATTAATTATTTCAAGTCAGCACCAGTCAGATTCGTGTGCAGAAACGAATTGTTCATATGATTTAGATCTTGACGTAGTTACATAAGTGATTTCTAAATTGAATTCTTGCTCGTTGATATTTATTTGAACTATATGCAAAGTCGATCCTTGAGAACTGTATATGATGGATAGAAATGCAACTTGAATCGAAATTACATGTTAGTGCATGACTGTAATCCAATCATAAATGTAGCTTCGAAATGGAACTAAACCACTAATCACCGGTGAAGTGTAATTGTTAAATTGAACCGTTATTACGAATTGTTTTAAATTTTCTGGTTGTTTCTGAGCCGTGCGCGGCTCTCTGTCGCTAGGCGGCTGTTTCATATCGCTAACTTCTCCGCTAGGGCGCGCGGCGGCCAGGTTCCGGCCATCTGGTGGCGATTGTCATCTTTCGCCGGCCGATAGACAGCGCTGTGAATGTGAGTGCCCTCTATCGGTCCGTAGAGAGGATTTAAGGGGCGACCCGGCTCAGGAAAGAAGTCAGTCTCTGCGGTCAGTCTCCGCTAGGAAGTGAACAGTCTGAGGAGGAAGTGGCGGTGTCGGAAGCGGCAGTTGAAGAAGGCGACGTGCTCCATGCACGGTCAGCAGTTAGGCGGAGCAACGTGATACTTGGCCGTCGACGAGGGGTTATTGACGGTGCCTGGTCTGACAAGCAGTTCTGAGTGGCCATAAACTGTGTCGTCGCCTCACATGCCCAGACTATATGGCAGTTTGGTGTGTCCTCGTAAAGTGTGCGCTTTGGCACCTTCTGGAGCAACCTGTGCCTTCATGTTCCACGAGTGGATAGACTGTTAGAGAGTTCGTGGTATTCAGGCAATTCATCTTCGTTGTATTTTCTGCTTCCTCGGTGCAATTGGAGATTTTCTGTTTGGTGTTTGTGCTTGCGTGGGACAATATATGTCTCTAATGGCTGTTCTTTCACATGAGGGAAACAGTGTATGTATGTTTGTCTGTACCCTTGAGGGGTGCTGAAACATTAAAACAGACCAGTGTTGGTTGAGCTCAACTGATATAAGTGCCTTGAGAAACTCGATCTTTGGAAATACTGTTTAGGAACTTATAGCACCGGATATTCTACTATTATTAAATAATTGTTTAGACATAAGTAAATTTAAGTGTGTAAATCCTTGGACTCTGGAGCCATCATGGATTATTAAGGCCAACTAGTATTGTTGTTATTTAATATAAGTATATCTTGGGGGAATTTTAAGTAACCGATTGGTAATTAAGCTTATTACATGATATAGTGTGGAAATCTTATGTTTTAAGTTGTTGATATTGTTGTGTAAGGTTGTATTGTATTTGGTATTTATTGTAATAAACAAGACTGAGACAATTGTAACCATGCGCCCACATGCTTGCCAACCTACCTACCACCTCAAATTGTAGCAGAGCGTGGTTACGATCCACGGACCTCTGGGTTATGGGCCCAGCACGCTTCCACCCTACAAAACGTGTGCCTTCCATAGAGAGTCCAAAGCAATGAAAACAACAAGATTTGAGGCTACCCAATGCAACCACGCTCTGCTACCATCCGTCTGTACCACAAAGGGTTTGTTAAAATCCGGAAAGGCTGCAAATTTGTGTGGGGAGCTAGCCAACAGGCTGCCTTTGACGCGCTAATATCTGCGCTTACCAATCCACCTGTTTTAGCCATTCCGGATTTTAACAAACCCTTTGTGGTACAGACGGATGCGTCTAGTGCTGGCATCGCGGCCGTTCTTTTGCAGGACGGTGATCAGGGGAGAGCCCCGGTGGCTTACATTTCCAGAAGGTTGGCTGGTCCGGAATGTAAATACTCAGTGTACGAGTGTGAGGCTCTTGCTGTTCTCTTTGCCTTGGAGAAATTTGGATTTTATCTGGAACATCGCGAGTTTATTCTGGAAACGGATAATCAAGCCTTAAGTTGGGTCCTGGCGCGTCCCCGTAAAACTGGGCGCATAGCGAGGTGGGCCGTCCGGATCTCAGCTTTCCGCTTTTCGGTGCGACACATTCGGGGGGCTGATAACAGCGTCGCAGATGCGCTTAGTCGCATGTTTGAGGAGCCGGAAGGGCCCTCGGAAAGCAATAATCAGGGTTTTGACCTGGCAGGCGGCGTTTTGACTGAAGTTCCCTTATTGTTTTCTGACCTCCGGGTTAAACAGAGATCTGATCCCTGTCTGGGTCCCATTTATCAAACTCTTTGTAAAGGTGAACCATCGCCAGGTTTTGTCTTGAATAAAGGTATTCTGTGTCGTCAGGTAGGAAGAAGAAAGAAACTTAGAATATGTCTTCCTAGTGAGTTAATCTCGTCTGTTTTTTATTATTTTCATCATTCTTTGGCCGGGGGCCACTTGGGCGTACACAAGACCATACACAAGATTCAAGAATGTGTTACATGGCCTGGATTAATAAAGGACGTCCGCAAAATGGTGGGGGAGTGTCGTATTTGCAATATGTCTAAACCGGACACTGGCCCCAAGAAAGGCTATCTGTGCTCTCTGCGGGAACAAAACCCTATGGATAAACTGTTCATCGATCATGTCGGGCCACTTCCCCGTACTAAACTGGGAAATAGGTACATCTTAGTGGTGGTTGATGCATTTACTCGTTTCTGTTGGCTTGTTCCTGTTCGGACTACCTCCACCTCGTGTACTGTAAGTCAGCTCCAAAGAATATTTGCCTGGTTTGGACCTCCTCAAGTCATGGCGAGTGACAATGCTTCTACATTTCTTTCTCACCAATTCAAAAGGTTTTGTTTTTCTCAGGGTATCAAACATGTCACCACTACCCCCTATCATCCTGAACCTTCCTTTGCAGAACGAGTGAATCGTAATTTGAAGGCCGCATTAATTGCTTATCACGCTAATTCGCGATCCAAATGGGAGGAGTCCATCTCGTGGATTAACTTAGCCTTTAATTCTGCTCGTCATGAGGTCTTGAAGGCCTCGCCCGCTAGTCTGATGCTTTCTTTCCCGTTGAATTCCCCGCTGTCCAATTTGTGGGACATTAGGGAACTCTTGCCTGATAGGATTAATCCACAGACTGTCAAAGATAATTGGGATAGAGCTCGTAAGAATATTAAGTTGGCCCACGAGCGTCTGCGTAAAAGGTATAACACCGGTCGGGTTCCCTTTAACTACAAGGTCGGGGACGAGATTTTCGTTCGTAACCTAAATCCTCAAGGCGGCTTTGAAGGCGGGCAATCTGGTAAACTGGCCTACAGATTCATAGGCCCTTGCGTTATACGAAGAATATTATCGCCCGTTAACCTGCTAGTTCAAGATTTCAAATCCAGAAGACTGATGAGGGTACACCTGTCGCAGGTTAAGTGTAAGGTTAGGCCGTAATCTCTTGATCTCCCGGGGTCTAGCTTTGGCGGGGGAGGTTGAGCCGTGCACGGCTCTCTGTCGCTGGGCGGCTGTTTCATATCGCTAACTTCTCCGCTAGGGCGCGCGGCGGTCAGGTTCCGGCCATCTGGTGGCGATTATCATCTTTCGCCGGCCGATAGAGAGCGCTGTGAATGTGAGTGCCCTCTATCGGTCCGTAGAGAGGATTTAAGGGGCGACCCGGCTCAGGAAAGAAGTCAGTCTCTGCGGTCAGTCTCCGCTAGGAAGTGAACAGTCTGAGGAGGAAGTGGCGGTGTCGGAAGTGGCAGTTGAAGAAGGCGACGTGCTCCATGCACGGTCAGCAGTTAGGCGGAGCAACGTGATACTTGGCCGTCGACGAGGGGTTATTGACGGTGCCTGGTCTGACAAGCAGTTCTGAGTGGCCGTAAACTGTGTCGTCGCCTCACATGCCCAGACTATATGGCAGTTTGGGGTGTCCTCGTAAAGTGTGCGCTTTGGCACCTTCTGGAGCAACCTGTGCCTTCATGTTCCACGAGTGGATAGACTGTTAGAGAGTTCGTGGTATTCAGGCAATTCATCTTCGTTGTATTTTCTGCTTCCTCGGTGCAATTGGAGATTTTCTGTTTGGTGTTCGTGCTGGCGTGGGACAATATATGTCACTAATGGCTGTTCTTTCACATGAGGGAAACAGTGTATGTATGTTTGTCTGTACCCTTGAGGGGTGCTGAAACATTAAAACAGACCAGTGTTGGTTGAGCTCAACTGATATAAGTGCCTTGAGAAGCTTGATCTTTGGAAATCCTGTTTAGGAACTTATAGCACCGGATATTCTACTATTATTAAATAATTGTTTAGACATAAGTAAATTTAAGTGTGTAAATCCTTGGACTCTGGAGCCATCATGGATTATTAAGGCCAACTAGTATTGTTGTTATTTAATATAAGTATATCTTGGGGGAATTTTAAGTAACCGATTGGTAACTAAGCTTATTACATGATATAGTGTGGAAATCTTATGTTTGAAGTTGTTGATATTGTTGTATAAGGTTGTATTGTATTTGGTATTTATTGTAATAAACAAGACTGAGACAATTGTAACCATGCGCCCACATGCTTGCCAACCTACCTTCCACCTCAGTTTCCCTGATAAATTAACTACTTCAAGTGCTCTTTTCACCAAGCCCATCTTTGTCCAGAAATTATTTCTGAGAATTACAGGAAATTAATTGCAGGCAAAGAAACTAGGGTCAAGCCCGCTGGTAACAGAAACTTCTACAATTTTTAAAAGCCACTTTGTGGTCAGCTGGAGTTGTGGCTCTCGGTACCGCCATTTATTTAAATTTCCTGATTGTATTTTTGGATCTGGTGGTTTTTCGAAAAAATCCTCTCTACATAATTTACTTGGAAAACAGCACTTGCAGAGGGACCGTGACTACAGCCTGAGGCAATTTCGTGCTGTCCGCGATCTTCGGGCGACCTGGAGTTCGACCATCGCTGAGGAATATTATTTTCTTTAATAAACTGATCTATCCTTTACTTGATTCTCGATGTTTAAAACAAAGTGACAAGCTTAAAAAATGTTGACAAAGTTTTTGGAGGTTGCAAGTATCAAACTTTTGTTTTATATTTTATTTCTGCTTATAACTTTATCGCTGAGTGATATGATTGAAGGACCTCGCGTCGTGCTTGATTGATAACCAACTAAGCAGACAGGAATGTAATTACAACTGTCAGTTTTGCAACATGTGAATATTTTAGCAGCAACTTGGGATCCATTCAAACCTTTTGAACCATATATCAAGTTGTTGCTGCTCACCGTTTTCAAAAAAATAATTCTTTACAAATCTGTTCAAAACTTCAGTTTTTGTCCTTCTGCTCCTGACAGAAGGTATTCGGGGTTAAAATGGAATATATAAAAGTTGAGGAATACCAAAGTTAATCAATATGTAAAATTTGTATTGAATCTATTTGAAGGTTTTTTTATGACTCAAAAATTGGAGTAGTTTTTGCTGCAACTTTGTATGAATTCAAAGCATTTGAAACTTATTTCCAGATGTTAATCCTAGCTGTTTTCAAAAAATATCCTACAAACTGATTCAAAATGTTCAGTTTTCAGCTCTCTGCCGATGTAAGAAGTCATTTAGGGTAAAAGTGGCGACATAATGTTCTTAGACTATGCAACAGTTTAACTATTTCACGCTTCTTTCAATATCCTCACAATTCTGTTTCGATATTTTGCAGAACCCTGGGTGATTTAATGGGGAATTTCTAATATTCACCACGACGTCAGATCATATTCCATATATGTGTAAAAATCAAAGGCTTCTGGGCAGTAGTTATTACATCGTAAAAAATAAAGACAATATGAATTTTCGATCTCTTCTCTCATATTGTTTCAGGCAGACCGAATTTGTGATTAGCTGTGGTGGTCACATAACGTGGCATTCAAGCGTTTTTAGCGACATTTGAAACATTTTTTTTGTTTACTAATAACATGTCATCAATATGTTGTTAGTATGAAGATTACTGAAAATTGTTGACTTTTCTTTGAAGTATATTGGAAAAACAATTTTCTGGGATATGATGCAGCAGTTAGTTCATCCTGTGTTGCTTGTGGCTGTATCCTTTCGAAAAATACCCGTGTTCTTTCTCATTACCGAAGCATTTAGTTAAGATATACTTGGAAAGTGTGAAACCTCTCCGACTATGAGGTACGATGCTGAGAGAAATTTGATATGGATCGTGTGGAAAGATGAAGAGTTAGAGTAAGAATAATTAAGCAGACCAAATTTTCCCCTCATTTACTTGATTCAGGATTCTCAACTCATATAAACTGCAATTCCCAGCTAATAACAACAACAGTAACATTTTTTATCGTCGAGGGGAAAATATCATAGACTAATTTTTATTTCGTGCTTTTCCCTCCAACTTTCTGTAATATGTGGCAGCAATAGGACTAAATGACACCCGTTACAGTGGTCTTAATATTGAGATACTGTCGAGAGGTATGCGATATGCAGTAGCAGTTATAACATACACTCTTACTACGGAATATGTTCATATTAGCATCCATTATGGCGTCGTCAATCGAACGAATTTCGTTTGTCACAGATAACGTCAGAAAACAGCGCATGCGTGCGAATCGTGTCTTAAGCAGTTATGAGTTCCTTACTATGATGACCTTAGAAGATATGTCATGTGTTCTAGCCAATAGCTTGGCACGAAAGTCAATGTTTGGCGCATTTTCAGGTCAGCTGAAGGACTCCGTTCCGCGACGCTACAGCGCCGCGCCACGTTGCCGCTCACACAACTAGAGGAATCTTTCAGTTCGGATTATGTTTACTATAGGTACGTTAGGAGGCGATACACTCTGAATTAACAGCAGTTTGAATCAAACTGTATTAATACATGATAAAGCAACCTAAAAAAAAAAAATCTTTCGCTTGTTTTGCTCCCAATTTACAAACTATACTAACTGTAAGATTTTTCGTTAAAACACAGTACTGGTCGATATTTGTTCCAGTATAATTTAGTTTTTATGCTCGACCTGGCAATAAAAATTGTTTGAAGTCGATAATGAAATCGTCAAGGGAGGCCAAGTTGATAGTGTTCAAGGCATTTGAGCTGTAACATGGTGGTACGCATACTAAAGACCATTGAAGTGGTTGAAGAAGTGACTTGCTGGGTAGAGGAATTCTTAAGAAAAGAGTTAGGGCAGCAAATGCTGTGTCAAAAGAAGTGAAAGTAAAAACGGGAATGCCACGGGTTTATGTATTGGGACCATTGCTATTTATTACTCTAATGAGCGATCGCGTTGATGGTTTAAGGTCAAAAGTTTTATTGTATGCAGATGTATTGTTATATAACATTATTAAAACTGGACGGGATTGAGAGAAGCTACAGGACGATTAAAGCAAGATATATGGTTAATATGGTATGAAAATAAATGAGAAGATTGGTCAGCTGATTAGGTACACAGATAAAAGAGTAAGGTTTGTCTGTGTTTTTAGGGAGGAACAGGAATTGTTTGTTGAAGTCCTCAAGTGTAAATAGTTTAGTATAACATTTGATAGTTAAGTTAACTGGGCAGGACACATTGGACAGGTGGTAAGGCGATATTTACAAATCCTTCATTTATTGGAGACGGTGCTTAGGGGATGTAACAGGGAATTGAGAGAACTGGGCTACAAAACTTAACTTTCGTCAGGGGAGGGTAGCTACATTTGTTTGCGAAAATTACTACAGGACACAAAATATAACTGATATTATAAAAAATCTAATTTAAAAGTCATTGGAAGACAGGAGGCAGGTAAAGAGATTACTTGGAGTGTACAAGGTATATCTTGGCAACGACTATTGGATTGCTGTTGGCAGAAGAATTTCTAGTAGTTCGTGCAAGGGAAGGTTGGCCATAACCACAATCTGGAAGTTGGTTTCAGACTTACGAGAGTACTTACCGAAGTAAATATTAAATATTCTACCAAAAACAATGAATGAGTTAAAAATTAAAATTCATTTAGGCCAAGAGTAGGTGATATTGCATTTAAAGAATTTATGATTTTAAAAAATCTTGGAATCTAAAAGGAAGTGTTGGGAAATTGTAACGACGGAATATGCTCCACTGTAATTAAATTAAATTAAATAAACTTCTCACGAAGCTTTCACATTTGTTTTCTAATAAAAGAAAAAAAAATTCGTTGGCCTTTATTTGGATATGATATAAATTTTTGAGTCCATGAAACAAGCGTACAGGTGAGAATTTGAATTCTGAACTTACTCCGTTTGAAGGTTAGAGGTGTTTCGCAGACGAACAGACACGGATCGACATGAATAGGGCTTCGACTCCTTTAGCATAAAGAACGTTGTATTAACATCAGAGCACTGTTGCGTTCTATCAGCGCCGACTGTTGATGTAAGTTGGTCCTTCATGAATCGTACCTGAACAGATGTAAATGTAACCAGTGCTCTGTATTCTGCTCATCCTACACACAGCAGACTGAAGCCTTTGTCGGAAGTAAACAATCTGACTCGCTGTGTTGTGAGGTGCGCAGTACGGTTGTTCATACTGGCTGATCACAAGCTACGCTAATTAGCTGGGGCTGTTCAAAAAGCAGTACCAACCCGCTTCCACTAACAATAGAGGTTCCTACAGGGTCGCCTGACAAACAACTCGGATTCAGTTGAGATTTTAACATAAGGCTTACAGCTCACAAGTCATTTGCTTGGAGTGAATTACGCAATAATTTTGCTTGGTTGACATTAGAGCTCTGACGTTTTTTCAGCTCGTTATTTTTTTGCTGGTTTTGCCAGTTTATGAACATTTTCCCTCCAATTCTTTTACTCTTTTTTGTAGTTTTGAACTAAATGTATCGACAGTTTCCTAATTTGCTTAAAATTTAAAAATCCAATTCTCGCAACTTCTCTGGAAATATTAAAGCTGTAAAAGTAACGAGAAATTCTGTACCCGTATGTATTCGTTACTAAACCAATCAATACCCGTTACTTTCGAATCGTTACTCGTTAATTTCGGTACAATCGAGTATCGAGTCGCGCCGCGTACGGGTTAACTTCGTTACTATCGTATCGTTTCGTTACTCGTTACTTTAGGTACAATCGAACACTAGCATGAAGCGTCACATCGCATCGCATACGGGACGACTTCGTTCGTACTTGGAAGAGTTTAAGTAAATTCTTTACTAAGTAAAATAAGTTTAGGTAAGTTGTTTGTTTGGATAAAACTTAAAGTAAAGTAATTAGCACCTGGATCTCACGGAAAACCTATAAATGTACACTTGATTTGCTGTAATGAATTTTATATTCGAAAGAATAATCTAATTTCAAAACAAACACCTGTTTGCACACACACAAAAAGACCTGGCCTTACACCTGACTGTGGCACATCTGGTGGCAATAACTAATGGCGGTTATTTTTTAAAGTAGCCTACTCAAAACCCTGCATGCAAGCCTGAAATGATAATAGGACACGTATTTAACAAATATTATAATTTCATCGAAGTATTTCGTTTAAAATAGGAGGTTTCACCACTGTCTTCCTTTACTGTTTTCATTTATTTTTCTAAATTCTTCACACTTTTGTGATAGATTTGTTAAAATAAATGTGGACATACCTTCAAATCGGACCTGCAGGCAGAGTGCTACTGACTCCCGCTTTATTTAATTTAAAAATATTAATATTAAAAACTTTTAAATCAATAATAAAGGTATAGGGCAAACAGGTGATTAGATTCGTAATTGTTGTTGTGTCGCGGTTACAACAAACATTCAACATCAAAGCCAATACCGCATTGATCACATGGTAATAATACAATAACTAACCCCAGACAAAAGGAATAAAGTAATTGTACCTTGTTGTTTCTTTATGGAATTCTGGAACTGCAAAAAGGGCTGCTAGATTTTTTTTGGGAAATTATCGCAGAATGCAAATAGTAACATATATGATAAAAAAAGCTGGAATGCGACAGGATGAAGAGGGTCATGGGAGTGTACAAGGCGTATATTGATGATGAGGCATGGAAAGATATTGGTGTAAGAATTAAAAGTAATGCTTGGAAGGGAAAGGATGAACATGACCACAAGTTGGCACTCGATTTCAGGCACAAGGGTGTAGGAAGATTCTATTTTTTTGGTAAGGCTGTCAGGGATTGGAATAAGTTACCAAAAGAAATTATGAATAATTTACCAAAAACGTTGAAAGAATCTAAAGTTAAAATTTGTAAAGGGCAAATGTAGGTGGATGCAGGAAAGGGGGAAGATGAGTGTGGAGAGAAATTTCACTCTGGAGCGTGCGCTCCATTGCAATTTAATTAAATATTATTAGAGCATAACAAATGCAGAGATTCATATCACAAACTATTAGACAACCCTTTTGTATTGTAAATTAAACTATGAAATAAAATAGAAGGTATCAAATCATAAAATAAACACGTCATAAATGTTTGAAATCATTAAACCTCACTAATGAACGATCAATGAAAAACCAGTAACTATCTCAAATTATCCATACAAATTTTCTATTTACAAATTATGCACTATAAATTTTTATGTTAAACAAAATAAAAAACTACCAAATTAGTCCTTAGGTTGTCAAAATTAGTTAGTTGCGAGAGCTGTAATGCGTTCGTATCTATACGACAAATGCGAGTAACGAAACATGCGAGTAACGAAATGAATTTGTGAGTAACGACTCGGTACTTCGAGCCAGGTGACGAACCCGTTACTCAGTAACGAATACATCGTTACTTTTACAGCTCTAGGAAATATTGTTCGTGCTTTTATATGTTTCTGTAATTTTGTTCAGTTTGGGAGACAAATGATGTAGGGCAGGGGTCTCCAAACTACGGCCCGCGGGCCACATCCGGCCCGCGGAGAGCTAAACTTTTGGAGACCTTTTTTTTTTTTTTTTTTTTTTTTTTAAGGTCCCACCCTAGCGCGAATTGTAGACCTTTTTTTTTTTTTTTAGCTCTAGCAAATTAAGTTTAGTTTACTGAAGTTTTCTAATTTTATGTTGGTTTTTTGGAGACCCCTGATGTAGGGTAATGACGTATGATGGGGGAACTCTGCTTCTGTATTTTATGGATGTGAATTATCATCCTTAATTTCAGATATTAGTCTCATTTATTCCTTGAAATATTACGCCTCGTCAATGTCGAGATGAAAATATAAGGGAGAGGGGTGGGGACAAGGAACGAGAAGAAACAATTCCAGCATTAGCCTGGAGTTATATGGAAACAATGGAAAACTGAAATCTGGATGGCAGGACGGACATTTGAATACAAGGCCTGAATGTTACGGTTCACCCACCGAGCTCGGTTTATTTTCATTGCACTTACTGAAGTGTTAGAAGAATATAAAAGTTTATGCTCCATTACGATTATTCCGTAAGTATTAACTATAAACAGGTCAACACCATAGGAAATTTTCCGCCTTTCAAGTTCCCTTTCAGTATGTGATTCATTTAGTAAGGTTCGCAGCAGGAATTTTTGAGCTGATCTTTATCTATTTACTTTGTTCGTGTGATCACCCCGTGGTTCGGATTGCATTTAATCAAGCAGGTCTGCTTTACTATATAGGATCATAGGGTTAGTTTAAGCTACGAAAAGCCTTAACAGGCGGTAAATCAAAACTATTGTCACTTGATGGCCGAATAATCCCCCGGGATCTCCCGGGCAACAAAGCCAAGTGCATTTATTTTTGGAAACGCTATGTCACATCAATAACAGCAGTTCATCAATGATGCATGACAATATAAATTGTTCCATTATGTTAAAATTTTAATCTTTCCCTTTAGTTGATTGTAGGGAAAAAAAACTCCATAATTTTTGTGCCCCAAAATAACAAAGTAATACCGACAAAAGATTTCTGCGTCCGTTATAGAAAATTATTTAATTATTTATAAATTCAAATCATGCCCTAAGGGATATTCGGAGTTGTAATTATTAACAAATGGTGAAATGTGGAGTCGCAAATGTAGGACTGACGATCTGAAGATGAAGAAATAAAAACATTCTTAGCTTCTGGTTTCGTAATGGAAAAGAAGTTCTGAATTTTTTAGAGTATTACTTACGGGCGTATGCTTAAAGCTCATTGGCATTGATACGTTTCTATTGGTTTTTTATTTCGCCCATGAGAATATTAATTTAATTGTCTCCTAAATATCCCTAACACAAATATATGATCTTAAGTCTAGCATGCATCTCAATGAATTGCACACTACGAGTAGAATAGCAAATCCCATCTTTCTAGAACTATCTTAAATTAAGTTCCGGCTCAAAGATTTTCTAATGCATATACTCGATCATAGACATGTTCTGCTAAGAACATCTATGAGAAAAGGACAGTCTATACACACTGAAGTCAATTTATTGTATCCTCTTAGCTTTCGATAGTAACTCGACAATTTTGACTGAAAATAACTACATGATATCAGGAACAAAACTTACAAAATAAAGGAAACATTTTCAGTATAGTGAAGCGTGAGGTCATGATAAGTCTGTTTAAACATTTTTGTGTACTTTTGCGACGTGATTATGACTTTATCGTAATTCATTTTTCAGTGAACGTAATATACATGGAAGTTGTGTATAGAGGGGGAAAAGGTATTTCGCAATATATTTTGAATTCACGTTGAAATTTCTTAGAATTTTTGTTTAAAATAACTGAATTTAATTTATACACTAATATGAAAAGGTAATATTTACTGCAAAGATCCTTTTTACAGCTGTATATTGTTTATTGAGTTATGATCTCTTTATGGAGTCATTGAAAATATTTTTACAACGGTGAAGTTAAGTAACCTGTAAGAGCCAGAATTATGGGCGAGTGTTGTATGTTACACTTTGAATATTGACTGCGAAATTTCGTACAGTTATAGCTACCGAAATTTTTATTTGGTGAATGTTGGAAGCTTACTCCGGGTTAAGTGGCCTGATTATTAGATTAGTTTACTGGCCATATCAGAGGCCATTACCGTTATTTGTTTTCGGTGGAGTTGCGAACAGGTGACGTGGAGAGTTGGGTGGTTATTCTGAGGACACACCTTCGCTCTCGGTTTTGGAAGGTCGTTCATGGGAGGAAAATATAGTTCGGGTGGCTGAAACTGCATGCATACATATAGAAGAATTCTGTATAGACCTACTCCGGTGTTTGCCATCGATGGATTGGCTTGGCTACAGAACACAGCCTTACAACAGAGGTAAATGGTAACAATTGTATTTGCGTGAGGTATCTTTAGAACTAAAATATTATGTAACAGCTTACCTGTATCTAATTAGTGATCTGCAGTAGAAATGATGAGGTGTAAGGACACAATGAACGGTGAAATTATTTTAATAATATTAATGAGTGGCCTTTGTACGAGTAATAACTGGAGCTGCGGAATGCGAGGTGCAATGGTAGTACCACCCAATTTACTTCACATGTCTTGCGTTCCAATTCTGTAATTAGAGCGATCACTTAGCCAATAATTTTGAAAAGTGAAGATAAGTTTCACATTATCAACCACCTAGAGACATTAGCCCCCGTGTTTATCCATTTCTAATGATCTCGATGTCGACGACACGTAAAGCCCTTGACAATTAGAAGTAGGAGTTTGGCATCTGAATCGTACAGTATTTAGAAAGTAGAAAGCAATGCGTGCCCTTGGGTTTTCATGGTACTCTGTTAATGCCAACAAACATAAATGATGAGTGTTATGAAGATGGGACTTTTTACAGATTGCTATTATTGCTTTAAAGGACACATCGGTAGAAAATCTTGAAAGTACTACAAACTATACTTTAAACAATGTTAATAAATAATTCACAGCAAATAAATTAATACTTAATTTAGAAAAGACGCAATTAATTCAATTAATTACAGTTGTAATTTGATATGTGAAGGAAAGCGATCACTGAAAGCAGTTGCATTAAATTATTGGTAGTAAACATCATAATAATATGCACTGGAACTAAACATTCTACATCTTCTTAAAAATTAGTTCCGTATATTTTTTAGAATAATAAAAAAACAGCCAGAGAATGAAACAACATTATTGGCATATTTTATATATTCTTACCTCTTAGTCATCGATGAACTCGCCCGTTTGGCCCAGATGGTTGCGGCACCGCGATGGTGTACGGTGTTTAATATGAAGTTAACTGGTTCAAGTTCTGGTGGTGGAAAAAATTTTCATCATGAGGAATTGGCCACCATGATACGAGAAGGTGGTGGTACACAATTCCTTCGTATTTGATTGTGCACCAAAGACATGGTTTAAATCCAACACCTCTCCGCAGTGGGTACGGAGTGAGTGCATACGACATTGTTGACAGTGATTAATTCGTCGAATAATTATTGGTAATAAATTAACATTACTAACTGAATACTGATAAATGGAAAGGGTTCTTTCGAAATCATTAGAAAACATGAAATCGAATATAACAAACCGATTATTTATTCTTCAAACAATTAAAGAAATTCGAAACATTGTTCCCAGAACAAAATGATAAGCAACTAGTCATCAAATTAAAATTGCCGTATTAAAAATACAGAATAAAATGCCATGAATAAATTAGCATTCCAGCCAGTATTACAAAATTTTAAAAATTTGAATTGTTTATGAAACACGCCATAAAATGACATAGCAACACTTGAATTAGAAGTTCCCGCAAAATAAACTGAAATTGGTGGAGACATGAACTTGTATCTTGTGAATCGCTTCACTAGGATCATTAACTGGGCCTTTGAGATGAAAGTTACTTTAGAGCAGTTACAGTTCAGTATTTAGTTAATACCGCCTGTCCATCTGAGCATCTCGAATCAGACACCTAAAATCAGATTTCACCGAATCGACAGTCCATTTACTGACACTTTAACCAGTGAGTTATACCACCCAAGTTGCTATATCTCTGGTCGTGATTATTTCGTTCCCATCTGGTGTTGGAAGTCAGTGCACTTGCAGATCTTAACATCGAGTCCACGGCATTTTTGTCTTCGGCAGCGTAGAAGTCCGAGTTTATCTTCTCTCCCGTCGTGTCATTTCGTTCATCATATCATGCGTTGCGTCTTCTGTTCATCACGATGCGGTTGGCTGGACATAGGAATAGATGTAACAACGATTAGATTATTGTTATTACAAAAAGTTTCGTATTTGCTAAAGCATCCAGACACCACTCGTCACATTTTCAATTCACTTAATAAGAGGATCCAAGACCTTTCCACTCGGCTTTTCTGTAGAGGTTACTTAATTGAATATTTTTCCCATACCTGATTGCTACTTACGCAAGTCAAAGGTTTTTTTTAAGCCACCGAAACTTACTTATCTCACGCAATGTGAATTCGTTCCGAGCATCACCTGTTCAAGCCACTGTCGACCACCCGCATTCCACCTTTCCATTCTCCAGATATTTTTTTTTTTTTTCAGTGGCTTTCGGCGTCTAGGCCATGCAGCCAGCTCGATAATATTTTTTCCAGATTATTAGACACACCACAGGACGGACATGACATTCACAGATACCCAAGTCCGCTGCCGGACTCGAACCGGCAACCTTCGACTCTTGGAGCTAGCACTCTAGCCCCTACGCTACCGAGGCCGGCTTCTCCAGAAATTCGGTATGGGACCGCCTGGTGTATTAACATGCCTCGAGCAGTCTGATATACCTAGCCGGCGTTTGAGTTAAGAGATTTGGTCACTCGTCACAACATAACAAAAGCTAAGATGGAGACAGACAGCTTCTCATTCTATTTTTACTGCCACTGATCTTCTGCCTACCTATTCTTAGCTCTCTAAAGAGTGGAGGCTTTCAGGCGTTGTATATTGATAAAATTTTCTCGGAAAACTAGCCTAGTGAGTACTGTTAAACAAACATACTCGGCCAGTTTCCCAAGAAATTTTCATCTATTCTTAGCTTGCTCGCCTGTTTCTAACAGGTGACAACTATTCACCTAAGCATTTATTGCGGCCCCGTTTTCCACAATTGGATGCTAAACGCACTGAACCCCCGATGTTATAAGCATGCAATAAAATACATATGGTGATTTGGAACATCACAATACTAACTTTATTCTCGTAGTTTAAAAAGTAACACTCCAATCTTGAGGAGAGTTTTGAATTTTTCGGTACAGAGCATGAAAAAAAAATACATCCCTTGAATGATTTTTATGACTGGAACAACTCTGTCTGGTAGCTCAATGGGTAATTTTCAAAATTCTAAATCACTGATTCCGATACGGCTAGGAATTTTCACAGCTTCTGCTTTGATCGCAATAGATAAGTAATGACGCTCCGTGGTTCGGATTAAACTGTAGTTCTAACTAAAAAAGAGAGCACAAAAATAATCATTATTGTTCTGTATACACTGTCTGTAGCCCAGAAAAAAATCCAATTACTTACACAATAAACACACACGCAACTGACAATCAATGCAAACAAAAACCAATTACACATTCAATGCTCTGCAGTCAAATTTATATATTGGTTTTTAGAAATAACTCCAGGCAAACTGTGGGACAGTTCCTTCTCTTAGGACAGGGCCGAATCCCATGTTAACAATCCTTTCTCGTCTTTAATGATGGAGATATTGACGAGCGATAAACTCGCAATTACTGAAAACATAAAAGAAATTTAACTTAGGCTAGTATTCGTCTGAAGCACATTTCTAAGCTCATAACCAGGGAGCCACTTAGCAGTTCCTTCATGAGGGGAATCATTTTACATTGTGCAGAAACAATTTCGGATTGCTTAACAACATTTTACCAGAAACACCAAAATTATTCCATTGCCGCTACTACGATCCATAGGGAACATCGAATAAATTACGCTCTATTAACAAAAATGGAAAACTTCTCAATTTGTTTTAAGGAAATTACTAATTGACTTTCTACATAAGGAATTTACGTATAGGATCAGAGCTTAGCCACCTAGAAAGGCATCGAATCCTTGTTCGAAGCTCTCATATGTTTTGAAATTCTGGGATATAATTAAATTTCAGGACGATTAGAATTATTGTTATGACGAGTATTATTTAATTCTACAATGATTTTTGTTGTATTATTACATTTTTAAACACAGTAAAAGTTCCATATTGTTTATTGCTTCCTAAATTACGACAGGTTGAGTTTTTCCAGTTCCATTTGACAGAGGAGGATATTGTGCTTGTGTAGTATATCAGAGTACATCGCTTAAGTAACAGTTGGTTACACCTGCTAAGAAATAGAGAAAAGATATCCCGACTTACGCACTGCCTCAAACTTCACTACTGTTTGTGAACATTGTAACACCCGGAAGGAATCGTCTGAATCACTCCAAAATCAGAGGCTGTGTAGAAGGGTTTGAACCATAATAGGTGATAACGATTGAAGAAAGATGGCGTGCGTGTAGGCCCATCACCGCCCTACTTTGTGTGACTGGACAGGTGAGAGTTACGCCACGCTCAATCAATACAGAGCTATCCGACGAAGGGGATACGTGCAAGTTGGTGTCGGTACGCCTCGTCGACGTCAAAGGGCGTAATATTAGCATATGAGTAAGTTTTAACGTGGCAGAATGATCGGTTTCCAGGA